>QWTY01041057.1:0-36900 GCA_008033365.1 Pseudorectes ferrugineus | reverse complement strand
GATGCTAGATGGTTAGATCCCAGGAAAGAAATGTGCAAATGCCAGCACATCAGTTGAAGACAGCGAAATGTAGCCAACAGGAAACACAAAGAGAGGAAAACAGAAAAAATTTCTAAAATTAGAAATCAGAAATGCTCCTCACAGGAGAACAGAAGAGAGAGGATTTGATCTTAGAAGTGCAGCTGATACAAATGTATGCTATATCTCACATAGCCTGTGTCCAGCCTCAAAACGAGAGGGATGCTAGCAGAGGAGTCAGAAGGAGCACCTGGGTCAGCTTTCCCCATGAGAACAGACCCTGTCTGTGGGGTTTGGGAAGCATCTCCTCACTGTGCCATCCTGCACATCCTCTCACACTGCAGGTCCCAGCTACCTGTCCCTCACAAAATCATCTGGCCTGCCAAGACTGTTGAGATAGAAACCGGCTAAAGCCCACTGCCCCAAAGTGGCCCTCAGGAGGTGCCCTGCCCCGTAAAAGGTGTGCTTCTAGCTTAGTTGTCCCACTTCAGTGGATATATTTGGTGGGAGAAATCTGGGCCTGCATACCTGGATACCTGGACAGACATTTATACAGGGTGCACTAATGTATTACAGACAGTTGCAAATTTAACACATTCACAGAAGAGATTGAATTTTGATTTTATAAAATACTGTTTCACTACCCTACTATTCAGTTACTATGAGTGTGACTATCTTCCTGTAGGATGTGACCTTAATGAAGACAGCAAGAAGAGTCAAAACTAACATCTAATTCAACGCCGCTCAGAAAACCTTGAGACATTTTGTTTCCTACTAACATGTACTTCAGTCCTACAGCACAAGTAAAATGTCAAATGAATCTTTTTTACACACTTCCCTTGAAAAATCTACCACAATCAGCACCCTGACTTTTTCCAAAACTGCATTTTTCTGAGAAAGCCAACTCATTTTAAAAAAAAATTAAAAAGGTAAAATATCTCTAGTTTTCTTCACTATAAAAATATACTTCAGAAAAATTTTGGTAGATCTCCTTAATTTACTTTTTTGAAAATAAATAGCCTGAATGTAGTTTATATTTTTTTCTTTTAAAGAAGGATCACTGTAAAGTTGATTAATTTCTTATTGATTGGCTGTGGTTTAGTCACAGTCTCTCCTAACTTAAATGGAATCTAAAATATTTCTTTCTAAAATGGAATTCTGTTTAAAAAATAATGAAAGTTCTTCTTACTCGCCTTCAAGAGCTCTATTAACATAATGTTTGTTCAATGCACAATTGCTTTTCTAACATAGTTATTACGACAATAACTCACTGAGGATCTATGAGGATAATAACATATGTTTAAAGAAGGAAAAGCTGCTAAGAGGTGCAAATTCACAAAGGTCTAAGCCTGATGGGATCTTTAAGGTTCTGAGATGAAAAGGAATAATAGGAGCGGGTGGGAGTTGGATGTTATGTTGCAAATGTTTCCTGGATCAAATATAAAAAAAGCAGGGAACTCGGCATAGGTCTCACTGATCCCTGTTTTTCCTATAGCTATTTGTCTCTTTTTTATCCAGCTACACATATTCTAATACAAAGAGCTCTATATATAATATTCCTGCTCCTAGCACTACTTATTAATTTTATTTTAAATAGTCATGGCTTTAAAAAAAACACAGGCACTTTGTTTTGGACTAGAATATACACATTCTTCTCTCAGTAAATATCCTAATATACTAATACTTTTTCTTCCTCAGCTCCTGACTGTTTCATTCCTCTGTTTCTTATGGAGGGCTCAAAGCATGAGCACCTTTGTCACACAGATCATGAAAGAGGAAAACACAAACTTGAATTCACTCAAATGGAAAAGAAACTAGGAATCTCCCTTCATCTTTCATTTTCTGGGAGGATGGTCTATCCAGTATGACATTAATTAATCCATTCAGGATAACTTAAATTTGACCAATTTAAAGGATTAATAAGAATTTTTATACAGAAAATATAATCCTATTGAGGTGCAAATGACTTCAGCAACTTGCACTCCCCAGGAAATACCAGTGTGTAGAACTTTCAAGACGCCACGATATATGCTAGAAAAGCAGGTGATGTCAGTGTGGCTGTGTGGCAAGACTGTAGGTGTCTGGAGCTGATGGAAATGCTCCAGAAGCTTGCCTTTGTCACTTGACTGGGGTGGGAGGAAGTTCACCCTCCTATTCATATTGATTCTGGCAGAAACCACATCCAAATGTTTAAAAAAATGGCTGAAGTAATTGAATTTGCTGAGGACAACTGAACACTTATTTTCAGCCATTCATTCTCAGGCTGGCTGGGTTTTCTATACTATCTGCCAGGAGAAAAACAGCCCAGAACACCCATTTCACACAGCTTTAAGGAAAAAGTCTTTTCTTATGACAAAGTTTGATATGTGGCTTTCTGAAAACTCCAGGACATGGCAGAACCTCAAAAATCAATCTTTGATTTTAATATGTCTAGGTCTGATCTATAATACAAAACCTCTCCATCTGATCTGAACAGCCTGCTTTATTTTTCTTGCCCACACACAAGGACAGTTCTCATAACCTGACAAATTGCTGAGCACCACCAGTAGACCTTGTCTGGTGTGCTAATCAGGCTCTAGATAATTTCCTAGTGTTTTACCCAGCTGGAAGGGAATTTGACCAGGATGATAACTACTGAGGAACTGTCTTCCAAAATGCCTGGTATTAGCCATTGGCTTCCTACTACGGGTTGCCTGTGAGCTTCACAAGAGGCTTGTTAGGCCAGGAAGGACTGACCACGTTCCATGTTGTCCTGACTGGAGGACAGCAAAGGCTGGTTAAGCAGTCAGCTCTGATGGTACCAGGTACTCAGGACTGGATAGGGTTTCATTCTGGTCTCTATGAACTATATTTTATTCTGGCTAAAGGTTTGCTGTCTAAACTACAAGGAGTATTAAACTGAAGTTGCAAACTGAGGTACCGCCTGAGATGTTGGTAATAAGGAAGTGAATAAACCGGAGGGAAAAAAGCATTTTAATCCACTTTGATGCAAAAATTTAATCATATTTCATAACTCATCAATTACTAGAAGCAAGTTAAATCCTTTCATTAAAGTGGGATTTTTTTACACAGAAATTCCCCAAAACATTGCCTCAGTTCTCTTTTTGTTGATAAGGGGAAGGAAAGAACCATTTTGCTGTCAATCAGCTGTTTTCCAGTCCCTCTCCAATTTGAAAGTTCTTATTCCAAAGGCATGCATTGTTCTTGCTGCTTTCCCTAGGAGCTCACTCAGATTCTTATAGAAACCTAGAAGAAGCAACCATAAATAGGCCCACACTATAGGAGGGAAATACCAGCATTGTGCAACTTTAAATGAAAGAGAAAATGCAACACTTGGAAAATCTTAAGAATTTCAGTTCCAATATTCTTTCAAGTTTATAATATTCCTAGTTTTGTCCCAGAGAGATGCCTTTCACTGTCCTGCTCATATAGCAGGCTGTAAGGAGAAGGTATTTGGTGCTTGGATATTTGTCCTGGATTTGAACCATGACTAAGGATCAGCAACAAGTGAATTACTATGCCACAAGCACAGAATTTGAAAGGCCATTGATATGCAAGTGACTTCCTAGACACCATCACTGATTTAGGGGAGTTTGAGGGCCACAGCACATCAAGAAATGACTCGATGTGAAAAAACTTCACAGGTATATGTTTCCTGAAGGGGAAAATAGGCAGGAACTGGACATAAAATGGCGAAGAGGATGCAGCAGTTATTGATGCCTGTCTATCCTCTCCTTGCAAAGCTAAGGAAGACCAAGCTGGGTAAAACCAAGGCAGGTGTCTCCATCTCCTTTAATGTCTTCAAGACCAAGAGAAGTGAAGCCCCTTGCTGGGAAGTGTAGTGGGTGAGTAATGGCAGTGATAAGGGAGTATTAAGCCCTAATAGAAGAGGGAGATAATGCTCCTTCTCAGATAGGATGTCAGCTTCAGATTCAGTACCTGGGCTGAAAAATCGAACATAGCCTTGAAAAGCAAATACAGCTCATTTGCTAAACTCTGAAACAGAGAAATTGGGGCCTGCTGGTAGTGCAGTCACTGTCTACAGGTGAGAACAGAACCAGGGCAGTGACAGACAAGTTATGCTGCTTTTTCACAGGAAGTCTATTGCCCTCATCCAGGTTCTGGGAGGATGTCCAGAATCACATAAAAAAAAGCCTAGGCTAATGGACTTGTCTCAAAAATACTTTTATGTGTGTGTTTGTATGTGTTCAGCTGAAGTGAGCAGTACTCCTCTGTTCTGGGGCACCATTGGCCTGGCCCAACATAGGTATTATGGGACTAAATTAAAGGGTTTTGAAGTGGAGGCATGCAGAAAGACTGCTGGTTCCAATTTCCCATTCTTATGTACACAGAACAAGCTGCTAACATCTCTGTCTCAGTTTCTCTTCTAAAAAAAGGGCAGGTATCTGGGGATTAGTGATTGCATACCTGAGCAGAAGAAAGTACATCAGGGAGGATTAATGTATTAACAGACTCCTGTGTACTACATCAAATTTCTGAAATCCTTTTAATCCATTCAAATGCACGTTTGAGTACAGCCTAGTTAGGAATTAAAGCAAAAAAGAAAAAAAAAACGGTATTCAAGGCTGTATTTTTTCTTCAGAACATTGCACTCTTTAAAGCATGTGGATAATTAGCATGAACCAGCAGAGCTGGCCCAAGTCGGTTTTCCATCCTGATGCACCATCTGCAAGAATTGTTAAAGGATAAATGCAGCCTATATTGTTCCAGCAAAAACTTCCAATAGAGAGAACTAAAAAAGGCTGCTCTCTATAGCCTAGTCAGGTATACACTAATACAGGCAAAGCATAATCTTGGGATGTCATGGAGAAAATCCCTATGGATTTATTCAACCTAAACTGAGAAAAGTACAAAATGTTTTTGACTGTTTCCAAGGGGTTTTTAAATATCAGTGGAAAGAAATAGGGCTGCAAAGCTACTCCAGAGCCAGGAAAATTCATTGTTCCTCAAAACTTCACTCTTTGGGCAGGAACCAGTGTAGTTCTAATCACAGAAACTGCAATTATGACAGTCAGGGCATAAGTAGCATTCCCACAGGCCCTTTGGTTTGCTTTTCATTCCTAATGCAACTGTTTCCTTCATAAAAATTTTTGCACTTTCTTCAAAGGAAACTGGTAACATTCAACATCATTTGCTGAAATATTCCCTTCCATTTCAGTTGTGAGTTTCCTGGACTTTCTCCTGTAGACATCTTTTGCACCAGAGTTGCAGGCCCACTGAGGCCTCCAGTGTGCCCAGGCTGTGACAGCTACCCCAGTGAAGACCTCAGCTGGGATGTAATAGTAAATGCCACGCCTTTTTTTTTCTGGATCAGTTTGAAAACTGAAGTTTTAGGGTATGCCACCATTAACACGGATTTCCTGTGATGTGCCTGCCCTCTTGCTTTAGCTAGGGGGCTTCAAATCATATAGAACATTTTCAGGTTCAGTACATTGTACCTCAGCAAGCACAGAGCTGTCAGGCATTCCAGGAGTCTTGAAAGGTTTACTCTCCCAAACTGGTGGTCGGGCTGATTTCAGAGCAAGAGAAGTCCAGATGAGTGCTGTGTGCAGCCGTGCCAGGGGCTGAAAGGTGAACAAGGCATAACTGTGTTCCATTTCCAGGAAGTACTTTCATGGGTTAAGAGATGATATTGGGCAGATCTCCCAGCGTGTCTGTAGAACATAACAGAAGAGGTATTAGTATTTATTCCACATATAAATATATGAATTGGTATCAGTCAGTTCTAAGGCATCTACCGTGCTAACACTGAAGAAACAAGGTGAGCACAATCTAACCCACACAAAGGGGGGAAATTCCCAGCCAAAGTAAATTGGTGTAAGTCTGGAAGTCAGAATAACACAGTTACTTTTCTCATCAATTCACCGAGGGTGTTGCCATCACTTCAGTGGGCCCCCGGATATCTTAGTGGCTGTGGCTGTTGCAATGGAAAGCCTCATGAAGACATGGTTTCCTTATTCAAGCTTTCTCAGTAACAACAAAGTAACTCTAAAATCAAACCTTGGCTTTTATCATCATCTTCAGAGTCTCATGAGCATCCCTGACCCGCCTAGTGCAACGCCAGTCAGAGATACTCCAAATAGCTCTAAACAAGCACACATATTTCATTGTCACTGTGCAGTACCATAAAGGGATCCAAGTTCAAACCCTTGATAGCAATAAAGCAGATAGAGGAACGCTTGTTCTGAGCTATTTATTAGCCTAGCTACACTATCACATGCAGCTGGTGCCTTCCAGACCACGTCTGATATCTCTGCACAGCACTGCAGTGTGCAATGTGGGCTTTGAAGCTAAGGCCTGTGCCGCTGCTACAAGCAGCATAATTACTCACAAGGTCCCTACAGCAAAACCTACATATTTATATGTAAAAGAGAGTCGTATCATTTTCCAATTCCAAGATCTCCCCTGCTTTCAAAACTCTGGGAAAATACCACACACCTATACAATCAACCATCACGGATTTGTATTTGACTTCTATTGCTTTGTTGTTCTTCTTTCTCAGTCCTTGCCTACCTATCTATCTCTCCTGGGCTTGTGACCTGCTGGAGGTGAGGATCACGGGTGTCATATGGGCAGCCAGGCTGTTACACATATACTGCTGGAAATAGTGTAGCTGTGTTATCCTTCCTTTCTCTCAAAACACAGAAACAGTAAGGAATATCTATGCACCTGAGGTACTTTTATGGGCCTCCCCAATCCCCCATTTTTCTGTTATTTTAGGGTAGACCTAGCATAACCTAATTTCATTAAAACCATCAACATCCAAGGCAACCAACCTGGGTATTTTTAATAACCCTTTGATGCTTTTAGGATATAGTCTTCTGACAGTCTGAGGCACCAGACTGTATGCTTTAAAGCATACAAGGTGTGCCTGTTCCTCCTGCTGACCAGGCAGGCCATACACAGAACCAGTGCAGTACAGAGCAGACCCTGCAGAACTCCATGTTTTGTCAAAGAATCTCACCCCACAAGACCCACAATACAGAGCAAGCCCAGGTTTTCAAGCTCAGTACCTACACATCCACAAGTGCCATACCAGCATTACTGAGCCTTTTAGAAAATGGTGTTAAAGAAAATTAGCCTGATTTACCTGATCATCTCTCAGGATCATCTAGAAATCAAACTCGGCAAAGACACTCAGGGCTTGTCAGCATTAGAGGCAGGCCAAACTGAATTTTCCCACCAAAAGGCTGCACAGTCAAAACTGGAAGATGGTGAGCTTGCTCTTTTGAGGAGACAATCAACAAAAGGACCACCTTTAGAGAGTCAGGCTGCCCCAAAGCCCCAGAGACATGGAAAAAAGGGACAGAGAGCTCCTGCCAGCCCAGCAGCCCTGTTCCTTACACCAGCCCATGCTTGGGATCAACAGGTACTGGCTTTCCAGGAGGGTTCCAGGGAGGCTGCAGCACTGCTGACCAGCAGCTTTGGCAAAAAACAGATGGAAAATGCAGACCTTGCTGTGCTGGAGCACTGTTGCTGAGCACTGCTCTTGCAGTTCACAGAAAATCAGAGCTGTAACAAAATCCTGCCAGAGGGCAGCAAATCCCTACAATTGTTTGTTTTTCACATTGTGATTCTAAACTGCAGCAAGTTGAGTTTCCCCCGTGAGAGCTGTGCTACCATGCTGCCCCTCTGCTTCCACACCTGCACAGGCTGGTCCAGGGACGTGTCACTACCTGTGCCGGGCACATCCTCAGGAGATTTACATCCGATTTCAGGGAGCACTTCCCATGCAGGACCTTTGTCACTTGGCACAAGCACACCAGTGGCATGCACCGCAGGCACCCATGCCCTAGGCCACCTCGTGGCATCCCACCAAAACCCATGGGGCTCACCAGAGGCTGCTCGTCCTGGGATCTGCCTACCAGTGGGAAGTGGGGAGGCTCAGCTCTCTCACACTGTGTGTCCACACATCTCCCCTCAGGCAGGACTGGGGTGTAATTATCCTTAGGCTTTACCTCACACTGAATATACTGATTTGCTGCCCCAAAGTCCTCTGAGCTGACACATGGCAAAGTATCATCAAGCTGAAGAAAATAATAATAATAAAAATCGGTAGCAGCAGTAGCAACAACATAACAACCACAATAATATCATTATAGGTTATTGAAGACTACAAGGGAGTGGCAGACCACCCTGTCCCCTTAGACCTTTCCTGGGCAACTTAGCACAGAAAGATATTTGTAGGTGCTCTATTTTTAAGAAGGAAACAGTTGCTCTTTTTTATTCAGTGTGATGGCAAATCACTGATTCTGACTTCTAATTTTATTCCATTTGATGCATTTAGCCACCACACAAACACATACATGCTCCATCTGAGAATGGTCTCTGAAGTCACTTGTTTGCAACATGCAGAAAGGATGTGCCCAAGCTCTGTTCAACATTTTTCCCTTTCCCCAGACTTTTCAAATTTGCTTCCAGTTGTGCAGGATTGCTAAAAAATTACCCTCCTCTTTTTGCTAGGTATTTCTTTCACTTCTATCTGTCATAGTTGACAAAACCCAGAATAGCCTTTCCGCTAACTAGATTTTCCTTTGGCAAGGGCAACACAGAGGCAGCCCACCTTGGTGTCCAGCTGACCATGAAAGTGCAGAGTGGACAGCAATTTCCAATAGAAAGTAGAAACTGTATGTCTTTACTAGGCAGCAAACAGATCTAGCTAAGACTAAGCAAAATCAGCTTTTAAAAGGCAGTTCTGAAATGAAGAGACATAGAGAGAAGTACTTGAACCATAATAAAAGATACTGCTGAAAAAATAGCTGGCTAAATGATAAGAAAATGACTAAGCATTCATCAGTAGATATAAACCCTGTATCTCTCTCCCCCAATTAATCTAGAACACAGGAATACATTTTCAAGCTTTGTCATCTATCTTGTAAAAGAAAACCTACTCCAGTGGTGTTACACTATTCATATCAAAGGATTAGAAAAATTACAAATTATGAAGAAAGACAATGATATTTTCTTCTTTCTACAACAATATGGCATTGACACAGCACAACCTTGATGGGCTTAAACCAGGCTGTCTCAACAGGCAAGCCAGTTGCAAAATACTCTTATCAGAGACATGCATGTTTTTTGAAAGAAGAATTTTCACACCCACAAAGATCCAATAAAATCCCTGGACTTTTACAAAATAATCCTTTTGTTGACTTTTTATCAGCAAAGCTAAAGCTGATGCACTCAGAAGTCTGGTGATGGAATGAGGTTTTTTTCCAGTTGAAGTCACACTGTCAGCAGTGAATCTTGCTGTCTGTGCTGGACCTGGATTTGGTGGCAATGTGCTTGGGGGCTGGTGACAAAGGAGATGACCTCGAGAGCCACAGAGCTTGCAGCAGCCTCAGGGAGGGGGGTATGGCAGGATGCTTCTGCTGTCTCTACCTTTCCTCATGTGGATGGGGGCTTATTAGTTCAAGGCAACCTTTACTGATTTGCCTCACTGAGATTCTGCAGAGGATCTCTGTTATGTTAGTAAATGCAGGGGGCTGAATATACAGCATTACGGATAACAAAAATGGAGAAAAAATAATAATGATAAAAATGGATAATGGATAATAAAAATGGACCTTATCTCATAAAAATGGCCCCCACTTCATGCTGCATAAATGTCTCTCGTCTGTAGACAGTTACGCCTGACAGTGGTCCCGCCTGGGAGATCAGACTCATGCTTAGTCCTAGCAAAACGTAGATGGTTTGATGGATTGATTTAATGGCCCACTGAAACATCCATAAAAGCAATCCTTATGCTTGGCTTGTACTTTCCTCATGTTCTTGATGCCAGTGACTGGGTCATTTTCTGGCATACACTGAAATAATCACAAAGCCTCTTTGGCCCATGTCCAGCCTTACAGGGTTCTCAGTGGTCACTACCACAGTTTGCCACCTGTTTTAAGCCCAAAGTTTTTCCAGAACCTGCCTTTTCCAAAGATAGTAGCCTTTACACTAGGAACTATATTTTGCATGCTTACACTATAGAATCAGCACAGTGGCACAGAGGACCACAATCCAACATAGCCAGCCACCTGACTTCAGGCTGCATTAGAAAAAGTGTAGGAGCCCATTTAAAAGCATCAGAATTGCCCAGGCTGTCCCTCTGCCTCTCTTACTCCTCATAGCATTTTAAATTGTGCTGAATTGGTTCTTTTGAGAAGCAGCTTTCCTCTCTGCCCACTTTCCTGATGCAATTGTATGGCAAACCCTAACTGAAACTGAACCAGTGATCCTTAATGTTCCGAGCATGTTCTTCTCAAAGAAATTAAACAGGAGGTTAGCCCTGTGCAGCAGAAAGGAGCTGACTGTCCTCCCACAACCCTTCCTGGGGGTCCAGCAGAGTTACTGTGTAAGATCGGCCCCCAAACTGAGCAGAACAAGCACCCACACACACAGTGGAGTGATCACAGCTTGCACCCAGCACCAGCAGATACGGGTGACATTCCTCTCTTCCTACTCCTACAGGATAGCTGTAACACAACAACATTTGATTTTTTCATCCCCACCAGCTGAGCATTAGATTAGAGCTAAATGTTAGTGCTGCAGAAAATACAACAATTCAGTGTTGTCAGTCTAAGGGATTATTGCAATTATTTTAAGCCGGGGGTCGTGTAAACCTTGGTAAGCCTCATGTATGGATGGAGACTTTGAGCAAACCTAATGAGCCTCTCTCAGTGGCCGTGCCCCTGTAGTGCCTTTCCATCTAGCTCTCGTCAGCTGTCACAGGACCTGCTGCCTCACTGCAAGGAGCACAGAGGGGATATTTTGAGGAACTGCCACTGACAGTCCTTACAGCAGCTGGTGGGTGCTGGGAACTAATGGACTAACGCCAGTCTAAAAGGAAAATTCCAAGGGTGAACAAAACAAACATGAATATTTCATGCCTGCTTTTCAGCTACTCCAAGTCAATGATGATAAACCATCTTACAGGAGATGAGGTTGTGCCCCTTTAAGAGTGGAGAAATCAAAACAAAATTAAAATAGGAGATTGTATCCTCCTGAAGTTAATGTGAAAAGTGAGGTATCTTTACCACTCAAATTAGCATCGCCAGTGAAATCAGGTTGGTTTATTATTGGTTTTTAATCCAAGTGTGCTCAGACCTGAGAATTGCTGCTGAGTTATGAATACAACAATGGTGCTTACACATCATTATTTCTTCTACATAGAGGTGTATCAGTGCCTGAATTCCTACGGAAGCCCAGGAAGAGCTTGTCTCATTCCTCCCTACTTCTAGGTTTAGAAACAATGTCCAAATTCCACACAGTAAAGTTTGATGCTGACACTTAAGAAAAGAATACTTGTCCAAGGAGCAGTCCAAAGCTTCCAAAGGAAGCCTTTGCATGTGCATGCCTGTATTAATTAAACCCAAGCACAGAGCATCACTGTTCATTGCAGGCACTCATGATCTTTGTGGGATCTTTGAGCCTGACTCAGTTTTACAAAATTTGAGGAAGCACCTTTGATAAAGCAGTGAGTGGCATGCACTGGCCCTGCCTCTGTCCTGTCCCTACCAAGGCCAGCTTGCATCTTGCCTGGGGCCAGTGTTCCCCCATCCCTGCGTCCCACTGGAGGAAGATCAGCATCGTCACCAGGGCCTGTGGTCTCCCATGTAGGGAAATCCTGTATCCAACTGCCCTGACAGTGCTTTGGGTATTCCCTGTACCGACAGCCCAGCACAGGGGAGGCAATACCTGGCATGAGCCTTTTTTAACATTCCCATTGGGAGCTATGTGCAGAAATGGAGAGGCAGATTCCCTGGGCATTAAAATACTCACTTCCCCTCACGATGGGGACAGGCAAGCACAGCTGCACATGGAGGGCAAGGGTAACAACACAAGGTGAATGCAAGTGTCAGCCAAAAAAACCCAGGTGTCCTCTATGTACGTGAGCCACTGACCGTACTGCAGTCCAGGAGGGAGGTGTCAGCCCTGCAGGGTTTCCACAGCACACAGGGCAAGTGGACACACAGCCAAGGTAAGGAGAACCTTCAGCAGAGGGAAAAACTAAATGCTTTTAGTTCTACCATGCAAACTCAGCATTGGAAGGAGTAGTACAAGAAATGCTCTTAATAATCTGCTGTCTAATTGACTGAGAAGGTTATTACTACCCTGGAAACAAACATCATTTTTCCAAAAATTGCCCACAAATATCAGACTTCTTGACTGTCTGAGGAGAAAAAGAACTGATGTTCAGGGCTGCTTTGTTTTCACACATATTGGAGAGCACCTTAAATAAAAGTTAGGAAAGTTCTTGCTGTAATGGAAAAATGACAAAGGAGCTCTGACTTTCTCTGAGAAAACAGGCTGCCAGCGTGTTAAAATATCACCCTAGTCAAAAAATAAATAAAATTTTTGAAGAGGCCAAATTTAATGTTGAAATAGAAGCAGCCACATAAGTGAAGTTTAAAATACTGTTGTTTGAAATTAGAGAAGTCTGCTTATTTTTAATTTGTTAGATGCTGTTAGCTCCTGTATAAAAGTGGTTATATAATAGACATAATCTGCACAGCAGTGCAGGCCATACATGCCAGGCTGTAAGGTTATGCAACTGCTCCAAGCTTGCTCCTGCCAGGCAGAAAACAAAGCCTCACACCCCTCAGAACTGTTCTGCTGCTTCTGAGTCAAACTCACAGACACATTCATTACAGTATGAACATGCATACTCTCATTTACACCTTCACCTAGATATATCTGGATATCTACACACATACACATATCCCCTTCTTTTCTTATTACACCCCAAACAAAGCATTCCTTGAATCAGAAAAATGCTACTGTAGAATTACTCTGTTGACATTTAACAAGGGATAACCCGGTATGTTGTAACTGTTAAAAGCAACGAAGTTAACTCTCAAATCAAACTTAATTTGGGAAGCCACCAAAGGAGTTCTCCCCTCGTTCCTAATGGGACATCTAGCTGCTCCCTACTGCCTCGTGCTGTGGTATGTGGAAGGCACATGGCTGAGTAAGAACAACTCGGGCTTTAAATTAATTAAGCAATATGCAACAGCATTGTTTTTCCTTCGGCTTTTAGAAGGGTAGAACTTCTGTATCTGAGAAGCTTCACTGTTCCCAGTCAGCATGGTTCTTCAAAGTGTACAGAACTATCATTTCCAACTTGTTTTTAGAGTAACCTGTGTTTGCAAACACTCCCACCCTCTGAGTCTGGCACAGATTGACAGGATTTTCCTGAAAGGTGAAAAAAAGAGAAGTTGTGGCTGCCACAGCATCTTAAGCATATGAAAGTTTCTTTGGCAAAAAACTTTCATAGGCATCCTTATTGTGCATGACGTGCAAATTTAATGCATTATCTACAACAAATGGTTTCAGTGCAAAACTGATATAATTTTTAATTTAGGAGGAGTTTTAAAAGAAGATTTGTACACAAAAAGGTGTTTAGGTGCAGCATTACAAATCCAAACTGCTCTGAGATTTCATTCTGTTGGTTTCATTGGTGAGAGCTGCTAGCTCCTTTTTAAACAATCCTATCATTCCCATTTTTAAAAAGCCACTGACCCTAGCCAAGAAAACCACATTTGGAAAAAGCTGATGAAACACAAAAATGCCATACGATTACATTCAGTCAGGAAGCCTTTCTCATCGATTTTCAACCTTAAGGCTCAGTGGCAAAAAGGTACTTCAGAAAACACATTAAATATCCATGTTCCTGACTTGGGCCTTGCCAGGAGAGCTGTACTTATCCTGACTTTGGTATCTGGTGAGGCAACAAGGTCTGGACTGATCACTGCAAGGAGCCCTCAGTTTTGGGGGAGTCCAGCAGGTGCTCTGACATGGCAGTGATCCCCATCCTTGGGCGGATGTGCTGCCTGCTGTCGCCCATGGAGGGAGGCAGGAGGGCAGAGGCTGCCAGGCACTGCCCCTCCCCTGCCACACAGACCCCAGGGGACGGGCTGAGTGAGCCATGACTGATGCTGCCAACTGCATACCAAGGCTGCTTACTCACAATTTATTGTCTTGAGTGACAATACTCAGCTTACGGCTTTGCTACCACTTCCTTGTGGTTTTTGTCCGCTTCCTTTGTCCGCTTCCTTAGCCCTGGCTCAACATTATGGGTAGAACAATGTGAGTCAGATAGAGGAATTAATCTGACTTTCGGAAAAAAGTAAAGCATTGTGGGAAAGCACCTTTATTTTAACAAGGGAACATTTGACCTGGATAGTTTCCCAATCCAGATCAGGTCAAGGGCCTCTGAGCAGCTGTGCCAGCACCAGCAGGGAACAGCACACCATGATGGAGGGATGGGAATGAGAGAAAAGGTTAGGAGTGGAAAGAAGACACCAGTGGCACCTAAAGCTGGTCAAGTTGGAACCACAATCCCACACATTTACCAGTCAGATGGAAGTGGAACAAAATTAGTCCCAGCCTTTCTATATATTTATGAGTTGCTCAGAACATACATTTTATTAAGTGCGACACCCAGCTGTGGTGACAGAGAAATAGGAAATGAGCATAATATTTCCCCAAATTTCAAAGTTTTTGAGTGTGAAATCTGAAAACTTGATAAAAGCTGAAAGCCTGTCAGTCTGTTGGTATTGTTTATCCTCAGCTAATTAGAGGACTCTACAGCTCAACATTTGGGAAGAACTGGGACATGGGTCCATGAGCATCTTGATGCAGAAGTGGTTCAGATAAAATAAATCAAACTCTTATTTCTGTTGCCTCTGGAAATCAATACCTATTTCCCAGGATCATCTATGGTTTAAGAACTGGTTCTAGCTAAGGACATCATTGTAAATGTTCTCTGCTGCTTCAAACTCTTCCTTCTCCAAGTAGTTGTACTACAGATACAAGCTGGATCATGTCTCCCCAAAGACTGGACCATACAACCTGTATTAAGTGAATCAATTAGTTCATAGTTTAATTTTAAGAGCAGTCTTAATTTAAGGATAACTGAAGGTAAAAATTGCATGTTACCAAAGTTTTGACTATATTTCATGTTTCTCTATGTGGTGCATGCTCTGTGGTCCTGCCCAGCATCAGTTTCCAGCCAACCTGGCATGATCCCACCCTGGAGTCTGCCTGGTAAAGGGCACTAATGCAGCACCACATAGTGAACTTCTCCTGGTAGGTGACCCATCTGTGGAGCTAAGGAATCAAACACACCTGACTTTGGTACTGGCTGGTGTAGTTGGTGGTCCCACATGGGAGCACTCAAGACATAAGAGACCTTACATTCATCGGTGCAACTTCTGCCTGTCCTTGGTCAGCAGCAGAGCTACATCCATCTCTACCTCTTCCAGGGATATTATCTTATGGTAAATGTTATTTTCTTCACAAAAGAAAAGGCTCCAAGTTGGTGAAATAGAAAAGAAATTGTAAAATTACATTCACTTAGATGCTTGATTCCTTCAATAATTATTAAGAACTCCAGACCAAATTCTGATGTTGCTCTTTTACCTAAGACAACACAGTGATGCAGATACAGAACTGGGCTTGCAGTTCTTCACAGAAATATATGACTCAAATTCAAAAACCTTTGTGTCCAGATGGATGTACTACCACAGA
Source organism: Pseudorectes ferrugineus (assembly GCA_008033365.1). Classification (NCBI taxonomy): domain Eukaryota; kingdom Metazoa; phylum Chordata; class Aves; order Passeriformes; genus Pseudorectes; species Pseudorectes ferrugineus. Next base: position 21,345 of record QWTY01041057.1, on the reverse strand, counting down.
CACTCATACACTCTTCTGTGTGAAATTGTACCCTAGGCTAAAGAAGAACCATGGGACAAATTTAGACCTGACATGAGCTGACAGAGCCTTATGTACTTGTACAGGTCTCTACCGGTGTTTCCTGATACAGAATATACACCACAGACTGAATCAGGAACACAGACACTTCATCCACAGCATTTGTTTAATTTGCATAATTTCCCACAAATTACCAGAACTTTAGCTGATGAAGACCTTATGTCAGTTTAATTGAATTTATGCTACCCACATAAATTGTATATTTAAGTCTCAACATCATTTATTCTTATAAGCATACAGAAATAATGAAAACACATTACAAAGTGACACAGAACATTTTATAAACACATTTCACTGACACAGTGCATAAGCATTACAACATTTTCACTTCAGCTCTACAGGACAGCATTACACAAACCAGGAGCATCCAGTTTAAATACAGACCGACATTGGTGACAGGTATTTAGCAAAACTGGGTTAATAGATTCTATGGTCTCAAGATACTAAAGTATGTGTAGGTTCCCTTGAAGTTTAACAAACTCTGAACTGAATAAAGAGGCTAAAGCAGAATATATATATATATATATTTTTAAAAAAGTATTTTATATGGTAAACACAATAACTTCTCTTCAAAGGCTTAGCTCTTAATAGCTGTAAATTTTTCTAAACTTTAATTTTAATCCTCTCTCTCCCCCACCAAAATAAGGAAGTTTTTTACCTTTACTTTTGCTGTCATCCATTGCTGTTACACATTACAAAGCAAAAGGTCAGTGGCAAAGCTCTCCTGGGGCTTCTCAGCACATGACATTACAGTGACTCACTATAGTGCCCAAGTCACTCAGTCTCTACTTAACTGAAGTCTGTTCAGTTTCAGTGTCTAGGTTTAAAGGCAGCCTTAACATCCACTGCACATCTGTTACGAGCTGGATCTTTGGCTCAAGTGAATCTGAGTATCACCTTTCACACCAGCTGTGAATCTGGTCTGGGCAAAGCAAAGATAGTTTTTGTTATGTGTGGTTACCACGAAGAAATGTTCAGAGATAAGAAGATTACATGGAATACAGCAGATTATGATTCATAGAGACATGTTAATGTTTAAAGTAATTTAGGACAGTCTTAAGAAGGGGGCCTGGATAAGAGCCAGATTCAGACCTCCTTACACAGTTGAGTATCTTCTCCATATAGCCTTGCTGATTTTAATCAAACTGCTACAGGAATAGGGTACTGTGTAATGTGAGCAGTGTATTCAGGCCACAGATGATCAATACAGACACTAGTAAGGGCAAAAAAGAAGTCTTAGACCCACATGTGGGTTTCTTATTAATGTCTGTGTCCATGACCTGGAACAATACTTGGTTCAACACATCATAAAAAAACCTCAAATAAAATTATTTTAGTAAGTCAGAGTGGTGTAGGGAATTTCTTGGGCTTGTCTTCAATTCAGTGAAGCATCCATTGTTTGTTACGTTGAAAGGCTATGTGGAAGACAGATAGGTCTTTGATGAAATACATTTGTTCACACATGAACGTGAACAAATGAATAACTGCAAATGGACATGGCACAGCCTGACAGGACAGTGTGTTATAGATGCTAAATTAACCAGTAATCAGTAGATCATTAAGCTATACCACCTTCAGAGAGATCCTCATCTGAAGCCAAAGGCTGCAAGCCAAAATATTTCAATGAATAGAGTTCTTAATTTTCTCCTGACCTGCTGAGGGAAACACGCACTGACAGTAGGATCCATCAGCCTGTTCTCGTTTCCCACTCACTGACCAGCCAGCAGAAAGCGAAGACCTGCAGCAGCTCCAAAGGCAGCAGGGATGCCTTGCCTACTTCCCAAGGGGTTGGGGTGAGCAAGGAAGCGCTTCCCTCTTTCCTGCCCAGGCAGAAGCACTGCCAGGTGCCAGCTGCCAACGCTGCTCTCAGAGCTCAGAATCCCCTCCCCAAAAAGTAATTGCAGAGATGTTCCATCAAACAGTCACTTTGAAACCGATGGCACAACACTAGTACTGGAAATACCGATACCTCTAGAAGTAACATGAATCAAATTAGGCCTTGGAATACTGAAATATATATTTTTTAAGGTGCGTGCTGGTGTATAACCCTGGACTCTTCACATTGCTTGTGCAGAAGCAGTAGGATCAGTGGATGTGGCTCTGGGCACAGTGCAGTTGCTCACACAATGTACCACTTGATTTCAGCAAGAGCTGCAGAGAACAGTTCCCAATCCCTGGTCCACAAGACTCTCCTCATCACCATGTCAAATCACCCAGCCCTGAAACAAAGAGGTTCTGTGTTCTTTTTTTTAAACATCTACTTGGTTGAATCTTTGTACAAGTTCATTCAGCTCTTTTACTCAGGTAAAACCTCCACTGCAACAACAGACTCTTTATCTGTTGAACACATGAGAGAAACACAAGGTAAGAGTAAAGGAGCTGGTAAAAAAAAGATTTCAAAATTTTAATGTTTTAAAAAAGTTCCAGGAGTGGGAAATTATTAAACAGAAAAAAAATTATTTAATCAACAATGCATTTTCCCTTTGCAATAAAAATTTGCTAAGAAACAGAACTCTTAGAGGCACCATTTTTTATTCCCTTGCACTGCCTTAGAAGACCTTAGTGGGCAGAACAAAGCAGAAGAAGCTGCATGGCTCCTAAGAGGAAGATAAAAAGGTTTTCTTTTCTTGATCTACTGAACACTACATGAACCCAGCGCTCCAATAGTCTCTGATCAGGCAATTCACAAAATATTCCTGACCAGCCCTGGTAACACTGACAAATGAATCTCTGCTTCATGGCTTCAATACTCTCAAGGCTGGGTTCACCAGTCACCCGGAACCTGGGGCCCCTCTCTGAGTGACGGTCGTGGATCTTAAAATCAGTGGGTGACAAATGGAGGTAAGCAGAGGAGTCGCTGTTTTTGCGGATACATCTCCCATTCTTCTTGCACAGGACTTTGCTACAGAGTTTGGCTGCTGAGGTCACATTAATGACGTAGTGTCCTAAAGGTCCGTCAATGTACCTCTTCACAGTCAGGCAGCTCTCCTGTGAATAATAAAAGACCATGACACATTTCTCAGTATCTAGCACTATGTCCAAGTTTATTATATCTAAAAAGATGCCAGTACTAAACTGTTCTTGCCTAAAGTAATACATTGAGATAAATCTTGTTGGATGTACATACTGGAGTGATCTATTGGGTTTAAATGAGCTTATTTCCATGGGTAAGATTAGAAAAGTATTGACCTCTACTGCAGTTTCTATTTGAGTCCCTCCCAGGGACATACAGTATGAGACAAGGGAGGAGTCCCAGGAAGCAGGAAGAGAGTTCATATGGTAATCTGAGACTAACTGGTTCCTTAAGAACTGCTGACTAGGAGAAGTGCATGGGACCAACAGATTTTAAAGCACAGATTAGGTCATCGCTCTGGCCCTTATCACTCCAATACCTTCAGTTTACCAGGGGCCACATCATTTTCACAAAGCAGCACAGAAGTTGCCATAATTGCAGCTAGAAAGTTCCAGTTCAGAATTCCTGGTTCCTCTGACCCAGTCAGTGGTACTTTGCCAGGGACTTCAGGTGTAGGAGAGCAGATTGCATGAAACGCAGAGTGGGCACCAAAGGCCAGCCCAGGTTTAGGAACAGGGGCTAGTCTGCCATGCCCCCTGGGAAACTCCAGTGCTGCCTCCCATCTCCTCAAGAAGGTTTATTTGTGAAAGTCTGAAGAACCTGGGAGAAGTAACTAGGGCTTTTCTTGCGACATTATTTTCCATGTAGCATTTCAACATTAGCAACCAGAGAAAATACCTCACCTCCATACTCCATCCCTTCCCAGTCGATCTGGACCCCTGCCATAGTTACAAAGCAGAGCACAGCAAAACAAGCTGTGCTTATATTTGTATGGCATTTTTTGGAAACCTGTCTTTCTCCTCACCTTGACTCATTATTCCACTGAGCTACAAATGACCTGCCCAAAGCAATGTGCTCTGAAGCAATAGGACGTCTCAGCCTCACAAAACTAATGAGACCTGAAAGTAATAGTGAGCCATCATCCTCAGTTGTTGGCTGATGACGTTGACAAAGGTAGTTAGGTGCTATGGAGGGTGTGGTGTCAGAGAAGAGGTATTGAGGTGATTCCTAAGAACTGATAAACTGATACAATATACCTCTGAGCTGGCGTATTGCATACTGCCCCAGAGAACAACTCCAGCTGCTCCCAAAGCCGCGCTTTCCCCAATGGTATTGACCAGATCCCTCTGAAAAAGAAGGCCAAATCCACACATGAGAAAAACAAAGATACAAAAGTAAAAGCAAAAAAGCACTGGGATATGAGCATCACTTCTTTTTTTTCCCCAGAGGCAACATTGGTCCTATGGTATATTCTTCACAACAAAATCACTGTTTAGTTTAGAAAGCTCTTCTGTGTCTCTCCAAAGGTTTACATAGGTGGCATTCATCAGCGTGCCTACTAAATAATGAAATCCTTATAGTTTATTCACAAGGGTTCCTCCAACCAAGCCGGTGGAGTAAGAATTGAGTGATCTGTTTTATCTACTAGTCTTTGAATGATAACCAAACCTACATAGGCAACATTTTTGGCCGGTGACAGTAAGTATCATCACACATCACTGGATCACCCTTACAGTGTCTAATTGCAGTTGATAGGCTTTAGGCAGGGGTCTAACTCATGCTGCTTTAGCCAGGCCAACAGAGTTACAGGGCTGCTGTTTCTACCAGCATGAGTGCCATTAGTCCAGGAAACATATCTGTGAAAAATGAACCTCTCTCCCTGCTACAAGTGCCAAGTGGGGGGAAAAACCCAAAAGCACACACATTTGCATACTGATTTAACCATGTCCACTTTTAGAATTGAACCGGTGAGGAGCTGAGTTGTAGCAGTAGCAATAATACAACTCTACCACAGCAGCCTGAGTGTAGAACAGGAGTCACCAGTGCCTTGCCAACAGCATGGCAATGTACCTTGCAAGCGTCTTAAAGCCATTCTCTGAGATTATGAATATTGTGTCTAGAAAAACGCAATTAAATCTTCAAAAATACATGGGAAGGAACTTCTTTCCCCAAATTTCAAGGCATAATCAATGACATCTAAAACCATTTCTGTCTACAATAATTGATTAAAAAGTAATTCCTGATCAGTATTTGTAATGACAGACATTACAATATTTCTCAATTTGACAAAGAGAAAATTCCTTTAAAAAGATAGTGATGGTCTTTTATATAGTCTTTGCAACTCTTTAGTGAGAGAACAATCCAAAATACCAAGCAAATTATCTCAGTATGGTGGTGGCACCTTAGAAAAGCAAAATTATGGAGTGGAAGAACCATGTTATTATTGTTAATTACTACTAAATAATACATTTCTCTGTGTAAGTGGGCCTGTTGATTTATTAATGCATAGTTATGGAGTTCCCATTCCCAAAACATTTGTGGCCTGAGAGATATTAAAAAAAAGCACAAATAAATGTCGTGGGAAAGGGAGAATCCACTGAAGAGTTGAAGACAATTACAGAGAATTCAGAGCGAGCAGGGGCCTTGACCCTTAACTAAAGGTTGGACAAAAAAGTGCAGGAAAACCTGCAAAAGTCTGGAAGAGTAGAGCTTGCCTACTGGCTCTTAGTGCAGAGTTCAGAGTGACATGAAGTATAACTGGTCTTGCCTGAAGCTCGTGTTGCTGCTGATCACCCAAACAGTCTTTTAGAGACTGTCATTATTCTTAAAAGTATACAGGCCAGTAGTACTTTTTAAAGGATAGTGGTGTGGGCTGCAGGTGTTATTTTCAAGGGGGAAATAAAGAGGAGGTGTATTTCCTATGGGAATTAATTAATTAATCAGTAAAAAAAAAAGGTATGTTAACTAAAGATCAAAATATAAAATGTTAAAAGAATGTGAAATACAGTCTGATGTGTTGGTAATGAGGGTTCCCAGGCCTTCGTCATCTGCAACACATTTTATGAAGTTTACCCAGATACAAAGGCTGGACTGTGATTCTACATTACTCACAAGATGGTTGAGTGATTTCACACTAACACATATCAGATCTCATTAACAAATTAATTAAAACTTATCAGACACCCAGAATAAATAATCAATAAATATTTATCATTACTGGATGAACTAAGACCTGAGAAAACCCTGAAATAAACTTTTTGTAAGTAATTTGCTCTGGGAATTAGTGCTTGACCAGAAGTCAGTAAATCTAGTTTTTATAACCCCATATTCCACATCTATCTTTTGTTCCTTTTATCAGATCCACGAAAAGATTACAGCACATCATATCTAATTCATATGGATATAAAACTGACAAAACTAACCCTTAAAGGCATCAACACTGAAGGGCTCTTCCCTAAATGACCTATGGACAGGAGGTTGCACCCTCGCTTTTATTTTTGTTCTCTGATCACTTGTTCTTTTAGGTCTGATGATTCCTTAACTCTTTTCTGGTGCTTGACACAGGGTTCTGGATTCATCCTGAGCAGGTTGGGAAGAGAACAGAGCCAAGGGCTTCTGCACCAGACGTAGGTGCTCTGACCAGTGGATGGTCATACAAAGAGGGAGGCACCACATCCTTCTTCCTCCTCCTGTGCCACAGACAGGGTTAGAAAATAAAGGTTTCGTTCCTCATTTGGGTATTTTGAGAAAAGGAAAGATATGTGCCTCTCCTAATAGCTGAGAGTGGCAAATTGGGGCCAGAGATAAGGAGGTGCCTCCATGAAGAACTGAGTGAGGCACATGAGCTCCAGCAGCAGCCTCAGACACAGCAGTCCTGGTTTTGGGATGGAACCAAGTGCCCCTCCTCACACAGCACAGCTTGGCATTGGTGGGGGCTCACTGGCATGGCTCTTTTGTGAGAGTATAATAAAAGCCTCATATGTAAGAAAACATGCAATTTAAAAAAAAAAAATTAGATATTTTATTTATGAATATCTTGGCATTTGTCTAGGTAGAGAATCCTAATTTTTTCCTTGTATCAGGCACAGGCGACTGGTATTTCTCCAAATGATTAACAAGTCAACAAAGCCTCTTCCCTTTTGATGCTCATTCTTGTTCAAGCTTTTGGGGGCAGTGTGCAACTACCTAAGGTCCTCAAGACTAGGCTGGACTATCTCCAAATAGACAGCTGATTTGGCAGGGAGGAGGAGGAGGCTCTAGTGTCTGTCAATATTTCTTTGTATTTAGATCACCCAAGTCACTGCACTGGACATTAAAAAAATAGGAGCTGAACTAAACCATTTCAGTTTGGAGCTCAAGCTAAAACAAGACAATCAGTTCTTGTCACATGTAGAGGAAAGAAAAATAAGTATATCTGTAATCTTGAAGAGCCTTAGTTACAGACAAGAGTTTTCTGTATTCAGCAGTGGTAGTGCAAGCCTGGCATGGTTGCAGGGAGTGGTCTCTATACACATGCACATCTGGTCATTAGAGAAGACTATCTGTAGGGGAAGAACAGGTTTGTTATCCATTATTAATCATTAGTCAGTTGTCATCCTGCTTTATTAATGACTTCAGCCATCTAGTCAGGAAGCACAGATGCTAATGTGTGACTTCCCTCTCCCACATGCTTCGTAGTGAATTGTCTAGGCAGAAAGTTCCTAAATACCCCACAGATGGCAAACTGCTTATACACATTTGTAGCAAATACAGAAACCTTTCATAATGATTTGGATCCCAATTCAGAATTTATAAATTGTTTCCATGATAAAAAGCAGGATTAATTTCTCAAATACCTTATGCACAGCTCACCTGATTTCCAGATGCAGTCAGGGTGAAAGGTACAGCACACATAGCTACAGCATCTGTCTGGGACCTGGGTCTTTCATCTTTCTGAAGGTTTAATAGACCTGTGTCTCTCCCTCAGTGACTCTGACTCACACGCATTTTTCCTGACTCCACTGTGCGATTTCACATAAGCCCTGTGTACAGAAGGGCTTGCACACAGGTCTTGAATGAGTCAGTAGTGTTTCTGTTGGAATAGAAAGTACAGCTCTTGCACAGCTCGATGGAGCAAGGCTGTGGTTCTCCTGGCCCAGTCCCTGACAGAGGTCTGGGTAACTATCCCTACTGTCCCAATTTTTCTATGGCCTTTTAGCCTGGATGTCATTGTCCTACACTGGTACCTTTCCTTGTCACCTTGATTCACATTGTTTCTGGAGCTCAGAGGTTTCATGCCTTGTTTGTAACTTGGTGAGAGACTCTTAGAGGCATGGCAAGGGTCAAATGAGAAGGTCCAATCTAGTCTAAAATCTAAACATACAAAACCACATTTAAATTATCCTGATGGCTCCAGGGCTATGAAAGAAAACAAGAACATTATTTTCTGGACCATTTCTATAAAGAAGGTTTTTAAATGCAATCCTGCAAGTTCCTGTCAGACCCAAAGCTGTTCTCACAGATGATGTGTGTAGTCTGGACACATGTTAAGCCCTGCCCCATGCTGAGTACTCTGCCCATGCTGTCCTTATGAGAAAATATGAGGTAGAGCATAATCCAAATATATATGTTTCTCTGGCTATGCAAAGATTTTTCTGGCTGCAGAGTTGTAAAGTGGTCTTTAAAGCATCCAAAAGTAAATGGCTACATGCAAGTGGAAAACAGGCTGGTGAGTTAAAGAACGTAACCTGAGAGGAACATCACTCCAAATTACCACTGTCCTCTTCAGAAAATAGCTTAAGGTAAAACAATAACTATGTACCACCACAGATTTTGAACTCACACATAACTGGTAACAGCATGCTAGTTTTCATAACTTTCAGTAACATTCATGGTATTTTTATATTGCTCAAGGGACTAATTAATTTTATAAAAATGTATTATCACAGACTGCATTTGAAGAATTCTTATGTATTTCCTAGCCTGAGCTCTTCAGTGAAGAAGAACTGGGTGACATTCTTCCTGTACTGACTCCAGTGACTCCTTGCCTTCAGGACCAGGCTGGCCTATCTGCCCACGATTTCTGAGTCAGCTAGCACCTGTGATTTCCACAGAGGAAACAGTTCCAGAGAGTTCCTGGTTGCTGAAAATGAACCAGACCAAATTCCTAATTACTTCTATGTACAATTTCCTTCCTGAGGTCAGCCTGAAACATTTCTCAGGCTCTCAGGGATCTGCTGCACCTCCTCAGCTCCAGCTCCAGGCTGAAGCCCCCCACAGCCTGTGGTTCACTGAACTGAACTTTGCCTTTTCCCTTGCCACTTCTCCCCCTTTTTCTGTTCTGGTTTGAGTCAAGAACTTGTCTCTGGCAGCAGTAGAAGGAATCTCCCATGCAGCTCTCCAGAAAATAAGGGGAAGGAGCACCCCCAGATGCCCTTTGTCATCAATGGGTTATTTCCATGAGTTCCCTGCCCCAGATTTTCTCCTTTCTCATGGAATTGATAGAAACCAAAGAAAAACTTTTGGCACTTGAGACAACAACTAGAGAAATGAATAAGTGTCTGTGCGTCTCTATTATGTGCATAAAGTCAGAGCAACAATCATCAATACATATCCAGAAAGTCTGAGATTTGCATGTATATAATTTACCATCAGTGTAGTGGCCACTACATATTTATTGCACTTGATCACTGGTTGATGGAACATTGCATGACTCAAAAACTGGGCTTCTTTGATAAAAGGACTCCACAGTTTAGCACTAAGTATTTGACATGGAGATGTACTTCTGAAAAGTGAGATAGGTGGCCAACGCTCATCATGGAGTTAGGAATTCCAGGCCAGATTACTTTGCTTGACTAGTTTATTTCTATACTGAATGAATTTACATTTGCATAAAGAAACAAAAAAGCCCTGAGGGTCCTTTCTCATGAAAGTTTGTCTTTCTATTGCACTAATTAGTTTTAAACTTCACAAAATTTGTCAAGTTCATTTCACAAGCTGCCCTGAAGAATTAAAATATCAGAATGAATTACTTCCTGAAGGAAATTATTTCTTTGTACTTTCTTTCTAAACTACCCTCATTAAAAATATACAATGTTATCTCACAGAGGTAGACCAAACCACTGCAATATTAACTCTTGAAAGGCATAGAGTTTTGTACTGTGACTACAGTACTTCCTCTCAGGGGGCTGCCTTAAGTGTGAAAAACAAATGCGTACATGTTTTTATACAGGAAAAGCTTTTAGAACATATTTTTTCTAAGAGGCTATTTTTAATTTCTAAATTTTGAAAGAAGTCTGTCTGCTTACCTCTGTTAAAACATGAAAAGTATAGGCATAAAATGGTCTGGAGTAAACAAATACAGGCAAAATATAGTCTTTTCTAGCAATTGAGGCAACACGTATTGCCTCTTTAACCCGATAGTGAACAAATTTTAGTGCATTTGTACTTGACTTCAGTATATAATCCAGGTATATAGAAGGGTAGAGAGCAGTGCTTTCCTTCCACAGCCAAAGCAGGAGGTCATTGCGGAAAGACTCAATGGGTGGGCATTTCCCTGTGTATGTTTGGGGGTGTTCTTTGTAATCGTAATTGTAGCAGTCTGGGTAAAGATAGTAACCCCACAAACCGTTTGGTCTCATATGCTCAGCCAGAAGGATGGTGTTATTCATAAAACTCCTGCCAGCATTTTCAAATTCCTCTTTAGCCACTTTCCTAATTTTGTCCTCTGACCACCGAGGATGCCGTCTCCTAACAATCTCAAGAGATTTATTTCTATAAATGCTTTTATTGCCCCAGTTCCTGTCCCACTGGGGCCTCCAGTTTTCCCAGTCAATGACTGCAAGTCCCTGAAATTTCTTCATGGGTATGCAATATTCAATGTCAGACTTTGCTTTGCTAAGGTGTTTGATAAGACTTTCGTTCTGGGGCACCCCCCCATTAACGGGATCTCCGTTATCTGAGTAGTAGGGATAGTATCCCAAATGAGTGTGATAGAAGATGGTCACATTGGATCCACTCAGAGTCTCATTGATGTTGGATGCAATGTCAAAAACAGCGAGATCCAGGTCCACCTTGTACCGCAGCCTGCACTGCTCGGTTGGCGCATTCCAGACAACCATGAAAGGCTTGTGCAGAACCAGAGGGGCCCGTGCCGGCTTCGGCAGGTGAGCAGCAGCCAGAGTCAGCAGGGCCACCACTGCCAACTGTTTGACCCAAACATCCATGGCATGGGTTTTTTCTGGGAAATTGCTATGATGTGCCCCTGAAAACAAAACCAAGATAAGATATTAGAGGGGCAGCATGGAGGCAGATTTGATGATAAGGGGACATCTTTTGGTTTGATTTGCTTTTGATAACATTAAACTCAGCGCAAAGAGTCCAAAACTGATCTTGTAAAAGTTAACACTATTTTCAAATGCTTTGAAAAGCTTTTTGATAGACTACACTATCTGGAAACTTCACTTCCTTTTCACCCAGACTCCTCACACAGTTGATTCAGACCTTTCCTTAACATTTATTTGCTCCCTCATGTCTACAAAACTAGATAATAAAGTAATAACCTAAAATGATAGTATAGAAAAAGAATGTGTGCTCATTTGAAATTTCAGCTTCCAAACAAGCTCTGCTATGGTCAGTCTGACTTGCCTAGAAGATAGTCACAGCAGGGTTACATCCTTTACTATCTGTATATTCAAATGGTCACAATAGGAAAGGTAACTTAAACAAAAGGCAGACACTTCTACCTCACACAGTTTAATGAAGACAACTCAGAAACTCTGCAATTTTCAGGATATGAAAAAATTATATTGTTATCTATCCCCGAATTTAATTTTCATTTTCTAAATGAATAGATGCAAGAGTCATAATCAATCTGCAGGCTAGAAGAGGAATACTATTAATGACTTAGTGGTCTAAGCTACTTATTCTGAAGACAAATTAAATATCCGTATGTTAAAGAAAATAAATTACATAAAGCAGATCTGGACTAGGTGGAAAACCATGCTCTATCTTTTAAAAAAGGGCTAGTTTGTAGAAATGAGGGGTATTCATGTTAATTTTTCCTTTCAGGGTCTGTTGTTTTCCCTGGTAGTGACACTGGCTTGGGGCTGCAGCAGTCTGGGAGCTGCCAGTGCTGCAAGGCTGCTGGTAGCCTGGACACATCCCCACTTTGCACGCCGTGGGGCAGCTGTTCACCCACTGTCCACAGGTTGCTGCTCCGGAACCTGCCTCTGCTCCAAAATCTGTCTCTGCTCCAGTCTCTTCACCAAGAAGCACAACTCAGCTCTGTCCTGGGTTTGTCATTCAGGTCTCTTTGCTGATCTTTTTAATGATCTCTCTGACCAGAGATCATTAAAATGGTTTCTCTATTAATATATATAGTATGACATAGTTTATCATCTCAGTTGTTATTTTCTATCATTCACCGTTCTAGGCATATGTTAAATCACTGCAATCACTGCGTGCATTGCAGGTTCAATTCATGCACCAGATATGTGAATTTTAAATGTCCCAAAATTGGATGTTTCCCTATTTTTACATCCATTTTAGTGATTTCTTTCCTTGCCTGTAAAGTCTAGCTTCTCTTGTCCCTTGTATTTTCTCAGTTAACATCAGTTAATCACTGAATTCCTCTTCTAGACTAGGAAAGCTCTTCACACCTACTCATGCATTAACTCATAGTCAGGATTTTTACATTTCTTGCTTTCCAAACCAGTATGACCAACATACCACTCTAAATACTAGATTTTGTAGTGCTCCTCACATATTACCTTTTAATCTGTAATGGGATGCCAAATCTACAGGAAGACCGCAGGTACCACTATCCAAATTTGTCGGCAGACTTATTCAAGTGAAAAGACTTTCCCCTGTTTGAAAATATGTTGGCTCTAATAAGTTACATAATCCAGGATTTCTTCCTCTGTCATTTGTTCTTCCATGCCATTCTTCCATCCTCAGGTTTGACGGCTCTTTTCCTGTCTGCCACTGCTCTCCTAATTTTCTGTCTTTCCTTTAAACTCTACTTTACTCTTTATGTCTCCTACAGAACAGCCCTTCTCTCCTCTATCCTCAGTTTCGTGTTTTTTCATCCTCAGTCCCAGCAAAGCATTGAGTTCCCCCACCTGGGGTCTGATATGAGAGCACCTTCCCAAGATGAGAAGGAGGCAATTTGCATGAAACAGTGGCTGGGGCAGGGAGTTAAGGGCAGGACTGCAAGAAGCCACAATGCAGGATTACCCAGGAGCAAGCCCTCATTACCAAGCTAGAGTTATGCTCCATTGTTTCCTCACTCACCCTCTGAATGCTTGTTTTGTAGACCTAAATATAGATTTAGCAACCAAGTTTTAAAATTTTGTTCATAATCCTTTAGATCCTATTAAGGATAACACCCTTGAGTGAAATGGGCCATTGCCACCAAGCTGACGCTACTTAAAAGCCTGCCTGCTGAAAAAGGATGCCAGGTTATTTTCACTCCATTGATCTGTTGGAAGGAGGTCTTATGCTTGCAACTGGTATATTTTTCTCCATTTTCCTGCAATCTTGCATAATCATCTAAGTAATGCCATGGGCTGATAAAAACAAACAAACAAACAAACAAGCCACAAAAATTGCCTTTCCCTTCCTGTTTTATACAAACTGAGGAACGTACCACAGTACTCTGCATTTCTTCTTTGATGTAGCAAACGATCTCACTACATTGGTAAGTGATTTTTCATGATTTGGACTGGATGGCTTTGCAGTACATGTGAACAAATCCATAAGATAAACAGCAATTTTCTCAAAAAGTGGTAGCTCAGATGAAATGGGAAGAGCACCAGGAAAGAAGAAAAGACCTTTAGTGAATTTCTGTGTAAGAAAAGATCTGGGAAAAGATCCCAGCTGCCTATTCCCACAATCCAAATGCTGGATTGTTCAGCCTTGTGTTATTATGTACATATAATTAGACATTAATGACTAATACAGTACAGTTCTTGTCTAGATCTGGGAGCCCTAGACATTAGAACATTGCAGATGAAAAAACATAATACAGTTAGGTCAGGAGATAATATTGCAGGGTAATTTCAAGTTATGTATTTTTAGTTTTTGGGCAATTCTTGTTACTCTTCCTGACAAGATTTTAAATAACAGAGTGGTTGGGGTTGGAAGGGACCTCTGGAGGTCACTTGGCTCGCCCCTAGATATGGTCATTCCGGACAAAACACTGCAAGTGACAAAATGAAAATGTTTGTCTCAGGAAATGTCGAATAATTCTCAAGGATCTTTTGACTGGATTGACCAAATCCTTGACATTATGAAGAATGCTGGACATGTTGCTTAACTCTAGACATGCAGACTTCTGCACCTGCAAGATGAATCCCACAAAAAAAGGCAGAAATCTATCTAATCCTTCTCAAGCTGTTTAGAAGTTAGGGTTTGGTCAAGGACAGTCATTCAGGATCCTCTAGTGAATACTTGATACCTCCAAAAGTTGCTGTAAATTCCTTATTTAAAGCTATATGGAATTAGTCACCCAGCTGTCTCTATCAATCTAAATAAGCTGGTAAGTGCATAGATAACATGCCTACCTTTTTAGATGGCTAAAGCATCTCATTGCAATTAAAGCACTGCATTTCATTGCAAAGCATCTCACTTTTCCTGCTACTTTCTATTCCACACAGGAGACATTATCATATACACAATTCCTTAAAGGGGAGATAATTAGAAGAAAAAATTGTTATTTGAAGAAGTTCCAATCTAGTTGCATTAATCTGCAATTAATTCTGATGTTATTTGCAGATGGGAATTTAATTACAGATACTTTTTCTTTAAAAAGTCTTCTGAAGGCAAGTGAAGCAAGTTTTCAAAGCAGACAAGCCTATAGTTCTGAATGACAAGAAAATAAATTATCTGTTGTTCCACAAATGCATGAAGGAACCTCTAAACAAGAACAAAACATCTTTTATTACAATTTCCATTGCTCTATCTTTGGAATTCGTCCTTTTTATTCTCGTGCATGGGCACTAATTGGACTGCTTTAATCCCTGTTTCTTAATGAGCACAGACGCTAACGATTCCTTCTTGAAGCTCATTATTAACTTTGATTCAAATTCTCCCTTTTATTTTCTTTTTTTTAATTCAATGACACATTATCATGGTCAGTTTAATTTCTCGAAGATGCAGATAGCTTTCTGTGGCACTACAGTCTTTTCAGAGCAGAATATGGTCTCAGAGTTTCTGCTCTATATTCTAAAAACAAAAATGAGTTCTTCATAAGTGAATAGAATGGGGTCTGATCACAAATCTCTTGAGGCTGATGAGGGGTTTTTTTATTGTATTCAGGAAATTCTGGATCATGTTTTCACTGCACAAAATAATATGTAGTTTTCTATTTGCCTCAGTTTCTGTTAAGTTTAGGATGAAGCAGGCTATGGCTGGATTTCAATATATCCTTTAGTAAGTGTGAATTTTGCCATTTCTTGAATAGGAAAAATCAGTTCATTTCTGCATATTCCTTTCATAACCTTTGTAAAAATTGCAAACATTTACTTTTCCCAAGCAACCGCTGTTAACTTAGTCCAACCTATATTCAAATGTGTTTATTATTCCACTCTATTTTGATTTCCAAACAGTTGAAAACAACTGAACTAGACATCTTAATTGCACACTTTGATTCCAAAATATACCACTTAAAATTCATAAAAATACAGACTCTCATGCTAAAGAAACCTATTTGCACACCATGTGTTCCAATACAGACCAATGGTGTTTTCCAGATGGACAGTTCTTCTTCTCTAATGGTTTTTATTGATTATCCCAGCATTTTTTGCACTGCAGCACATGACATTACAGCTGCTGCTTATCATGATATTTATGTTGGTCATATAACCAGACAAGACAATTTCATAACAGCCAGCAAATTCATCCTCTCATTTTATACTCATCCGTGTGCTGCCTTGAAGTATAGTCCATACAATTAGCTATAACACAATTGGTTTAATCTGTGAAGTATGGGTTATACTGCACATCTGTCATTGAACTTCAGAATTCAGAAACAAACTTAAAAAAAAATCTGTAGTTGCTACGGTAACAGCCACTTATGATTCCCTCATTGAACAGTATCTGACTAACATAATTTAAAATCCAGAATAGGAAAGAGTACAGTTAACTTACAGAGGAAAGGTGATTTTTCCAACAAAAAAGAGTAATGTTTTGTTATCTAAACCAGATTTACAACATTTTTCCAAGTTTGTTTTCAGCCTCTCATATGTGCTATTGACTCCTGTCTTGCAACTGCTGAGTATACTTTGCACTTTGTTCCATGGCAAATATATTCATTTTAACTAGTATTTCTCATATCTGTAGGAAATAATTTTGCTTGGAAAAGAAATAAAATTGATGACACTTAAAAAGGGAAATAATGAAACTGAATTGTTTGAATTCCACTGAGGAACATATAAAATTGGCAGCTAGAAGAACTGTCCTTTTTTGAGTGTAGGCTTACCACATCTGGTGTAGAAGTTATTATTATGGCTAAGAAATACAGACATTTCAACTGTATTTAAGGTTTGGTTGGGTTTTTTTTTGCCACACAATCACATTGCAAAGCTGCTTGCAAATAATTTGAAAATCTTGTGCATGGATACATTATTCTCTCTGAGGTATGATTTATATGCATATAATATGTATTTACAATGTGTTCATCTACACAGGCATGCATATTTCTCTGTCTTCTTAGGAAATAAAGGAATGACCAAATCTGTCCAGTCTGCCTCTGTCTTGGTCCCACTCTGTTGTTATTTTTCTGTTTCAAAATTATGCAAAAAGTCTTGCTTTTCCTGTTTTTGTTGAATAATGGCTTGTATTAGTAAGCTGGTAAAATGGACAGAGAATACCTGTGTCCATCTTAGCAGAAGTATTCTATCCTGAAACCTTCTGTGGTCCAAAAATGTGAAACTGCATTAGAGAGAGATTAAGCATCCACTGTATCCTCACAACTACCAGTTTTCAGTCTCTTGACTCAAACATCTTTGTAATTCTCCAGTTATATTTCTCAGATTAGAACCCAAGTTAAAAAGTGAACAGAACCATAATATCCTGAGGAGAAGGACTTGGGGGTGTTGGTTGATGAGAAGCTCAACATGACCCAGCATCCTGTGTTTGCAGCTCAGAAAACCAAGCATACCCTGGGCTGCATGAAAAGAATAATGACCAGCAGTCCAGGGGAGCTGATTCTGCCTCTCTACTCTGCCCTCGTGAGACCCACCTGGAGTGCTGCACCCAGCTCCAGGACCCCCAATATAAGAAGGACATGGACTTGTTGCAGTGTGTCCAGAAGAGGGTTATGAAGATGCTCAGATGCTCAGAGCACCTCTCCTATAAAGACAAGCTGAGAGAGTTGGGGTTGTTCAGCCTGGAGAACAGAAGGCTCTGGGGAGACCTGAGAGCAGCCTTCTGGTACCTAATGGGGGCCTACAAGAGAGATGGAGAAGGACTTTTTACAAGGGCATGTAGCAAAAGGGCATGGGGGAATGGCTTCAAACTGAAAGAGGGTAAGTTTAGATTAGATGCAGGGAACAAATTCTTCACTATGAGGGTGGTGAGGCTCTGGCACAGGTTGTCCAGAGAAGTTGTGGATGCCCCATCCCTGGAAATGTTCAGGGCCAGGTTGGATGTGGCTTTGAGAAACCTGATCTAGCAGGTGGCATCCCTGCCCATGACAGGGGGATTGGAACTGGATGATATTTAAGGTCTTTTCCAACCCAAACCATTCTGTAATTCCGTGATTCTATGGTTCTATGTTTGTAATCTCTTTTAAAGATCAAAGTTCAGAACTGAACATATGATTGACATATTACAGTTCACTTCCAATAGGTGAGCATAAATACCAGGCTGCAAAGCATGGAGTAGCATCCCTTTATTTTTGTGTAAATATATGAAAAGAAATTCAAAGACCAAGGAGATGGGGATCCAGGCATATGCTATCATTGCTGACGTTTTTGTGAACTGTGGATTACTCATGTAAAGGCAAATGCAAAATGCCAGAGGACATTCTTTGGTGCATATCACAGATTTACAGTAAGTCATTTTGGGGGCAGAGATCTGCTTAGGCATTTCCTGTTTAGTTTTATTGTTTCTGTTATGTGCAGCTTGTGTCATGCCTTAAACTGAGAGAAAAGACTGCAAGGAAGCATGGGAATGAAAGGAAAAAACTGGTATTGACAGGATATTGTTCCCATGGAGCCTGCAATTCTTCTATTAAAAATAACCATTTTTGTACTTCATATGTCCTGGTCTATCCTCATCCACCTGTAATGCCTCTGTCTCTAGTTATTAGAGGCCAGACTCTGACATGTTCACGCCCAGTGTTTATTATGCCAAGCTGTTGCACTAGTACCAGCAAGACTGAGGGCTACTCAGCACAATGACAGAGGGAAAATAAAGATACAGGTCATGATTCCCAGTATTATTCCAGTTAAAAGATTGTGCTGTCATTTTAAATCACTGCAGATTATTGATGACACTTTGAATACCAGGGGACGATAAAGTAATATGGTCTAAATCTGTCTGGGCAGTAGAGGGAGATTAAATATATATGTGCCACAAGCAATTTTTCAATTGCTGAAGGATTGAGTAAAAGAAGTATTTTGTGAGTGGAAGAAACCACATAACATCAGCAGTATTATACCATTTTATATATCAAATACATGAATTTAGCTTGCATCTAATACATGAAGCACTGATCTAATTTTTTTATGTAAAAGCCTGATGCATTGTTATTTTCAATTCCAGTCCATCTGCTTCTATGGCATTATAAACTGAAGACAAAGGTATTCTAAGAAAAAATATTCCAATATTTGAAGTTGCAAAATTTATGTCAAAAGTATGAACTTTATATATGCAATTTAATATTTATTTCTTCTCCATTTGCAAAGAATAAAGGGGAAAAATAAATTGGTAGCTTATACCTTTTAGAGGAGCCATATTGATTGTCAGAGCTGTTAAAGCCTTAATTCCCTGAATAATTAAGACTAATGTCCTCAGCATTGTTCAGTACACTCTTCTGGCCCTGACCTTCAATGGGTGAAAATTAAAGTGCCAACCACCAGCATTCTGTAAAGAAGTTCTCACTTTTTTATAGATTTTCCTTCTAATTTCATTACTAAATATTCTTAACTGAAGACCATGAACATTAATTGGCACTAATAGAATACATCCTACCTTCTGGCATGGAATTTTAATAGCTTATAAGAATGTATGAATGGGTAATATTGTACAATAAATAATACATGAGTTTACATTGTTGCAAAGCATTTAAAATAGTTTAGCTTCTTTCACACCATCTGCTAAATTCACACATTCATTTTCTGAAAGGTTTATTGTTATTAGAGGCACTTGTAAGAGAGAAAATTAAGTCAAATTGATAACAGAGGGAATGCCTACAATCAGGCCTTGGCTTATTCCTGAGAAAATGCTCTAAGCTAAATTAACTTTAGCTCACACAAAGATAAATTATGCTTTCAGATAGTGTAATTCAAGAAAATTCAATTGAAATTAATTGAGGGATATAAATCTGGAAATATTCCAGTTGAATTCATGGACTTATTAAGCATTTATAATCTTGTGAGAGGAAAAATGTATCCTTTAGTCAGCTAAAAAACCCTAATATGTTGGCAAACTCTTAAAACATTTGTGTATTTCCACTGTAAATCTCTACTTGCAGTAAATAATTCCTATTCTTTGGATAGTACAAAAGGGAATATTACACTTTGGCTGCAGAAACTCAAGACAATTTGGAAAATATGCGTAAAGCATTTGAGGTGAAATTAACTTTACACTTTATTTGCATGCCAATATACAGCTTAGTCTGTTGTCCACATTGTTTCAAATAAATGAATTTAAAATACCTCTAGCTCTACAAAAACCCAGCACAATACATTGACACAAATTAATAATGAATAGAACTAATTTTCAAAAAACAAACTGCATCTTCCTTTGGGCTCCTCTTGAGATTATTTTAAAATGCACTGTTTGTAGGTGTGACTGCCATTTTGAAACAATTCCCCTGAATGTTTTGCTTCTAATGAAAGAAGTATTTTTTTATTATTCATATGGGATTTAATACACGAACAGCATATGATTAGCTGCCCCCTGGGTGAGCAGTGTGGCATGCACAGCCCAGTGCATTTAAGTACTAAATTGATAAATCAAATTCTGAAGTATCCTTAAAGTCAAAACATTACTCTTTTTTTTTGAAGTGTGAATTTTATTCACAAACAGCATTTCAATATCAGTTTCCTAACCTAAAATTGCTGTTGCACATTAGAGTGTTAAGCACCAAACTGTTTTAATTTGACAGATAAAAATACAAACCAAGAAATAAAATATAGTCCAGAATTGACATGATACAGAAAACAACACAGAAATCCTTCCTAACTGGTAGACTACAAGCAGAAGTGAAAACGTTTTCTTTACTGATTGTTAGTTGAGTAAATAACATGGCACTTACCTCTATAAAATCAAGGAATAGCAGAAAATTTTGCTGAAACAATTTACAACAGCTGATGTGTTTGTCCCAGGAATGTGCTCCTCCTAATGAGTGGGCTTTTAACTAATGAGAAACTGAGGGCATTTGGAGATGAGGGCAGAATTTTACCTAAACACTCACTCATCATGTAATTGTAAAATAAGTAAATAAATTCATTTAAAAATAGATGTATTACTTGTAAGCATCTGGGCTTTTTCTGTAATAATTTTGTATTGGCTGCTTTTATGACCTGATAAGGGATCAACCAGACTGGTGTTTGAGAGGAATTAAGTTGTGTTTTGAGAGTTACACACTCTGGACTCAGCAGCGACAGGCGTTAGCAGAAGGGACATCTAGGTCACTGCGGCACAGGGAGAAGCAGGGATGCTGGCAAACCAAGCAAACAAAATAGTTCAGGAGGAGTTATTTTAAAAACTGGCTGGATGGCTGAGTCCAAAGATTGGTGGTGAATGGACTCAAATCCAGCTGGCAGCTAGTCACTAGTGGTATTCCCCAGGGCTCAGTATTGGGGCCAGTCCTGTTTAATGTCTTTATCAATAACATGGACAGGATGATTGAGGGCACCCTGATTTGCAGACAACACCAAGCTGAGCAGGAGTGTTGATATCCTGGAGGGTAGGAAGGCTCTGTAGAGAGATCTGGACAGCCTCGATTGATGGCCAAGGCCAAGTGTATGAGGTTCAACAAGGTGACGTGCACTTGGGTCACACAACCCCATGCAGCGCTAGAGGCTGGAGGCAGAGTGGCTGGAAAGTGGTCCTGTGGAAAAGGACCTGGGGTGCTGGTCAACAGCAGCTGAACATGACCCAGCGTGTGCTCAGATGGCCCATGGCATCCTGGCTTGGATCACAAATGTGGCCAACCGGACCAGGGCAATGATAATCCCGCAGTACTTGGCACTGGTGAAGCT
>QWTY01041053.1:0-14615 GCA_008033365.1 Pseudorectes ferrugineus | reverse complement strand
AGGACAAGGGGCAATGGTTTCCTATTGACAGAGGGTAGGTTTATGGGATATTGGGGAGGAATTCCTCCCTGTGAGGGTGGGGAGGCCCTGGAATAGAATTCCCAGAGAAGCTGTGGCTGCCCCTGGATCCCTGGAAGTGTCCAAGGCCAGGCTGGAGCACCCTGGGACAGTGGAAGGTGTCCCTTTTGAAGTGCTGGATTTCCTCCTTGAGGGGAAGATTTGTTTGGCTCGCTCCTTTTCACACATTAGAACACTTAAAAAGATGTTTTTACTTCTCACTAAACACAGCCATTAAACAAGGGGACTAAAAGGAAAAAGAAAAACCCCTAAAAAAGCTTTCCAGATATTTTTACTCATTTAAATCAGCTTGTTCTAATGAGAGCAATTCCATCAGCAGCACAACACCAATCCTATCAATATATTTACCCCAGGGACACCTTTATCCCAGGGATCTGTCACTCTGCAATTCCAGCTCCTTTGGGTTCAGTTTTTTGCACAGAATTCTGTTTGTCCTACGTATGCCACAGCTGCCTATTGAAGCACCAGCAAAAGCAAAAGCTTTGGGGAATTCCCAACAATGAAGTTGAAATCTCTTTCCTGGTTAGTATTCAGCCTCACTATAATATTTAGCAGACATTTTCCCTTCTCCCAGTTTTCAATAGGCTGCATTTATCAGCATGGAGTAGCAATCAACATGTATTTGCTCATGTATTTATAAAAGTCAGCTGTGTGCTTCCACATTATTCCAATTCTTCCTTTTTAAAAACCCTTTGCTTTGTCTTCAGCAGGAAAATTCTGGGTGTATTTGATGTGTGTATGGTGGGTGTGCAATAAATCCATGAGTATTAGCACAGGTATTTCATTAATAGCTGGAATGAATTATTTATGGAGCCCCTTGTTCCATCCCCAGATTTATTTTATGTTGGCATTATAGCATTAGATAAGTTCTCTTTTAAAAAAAAAGATTGTTATTTGTATCTCTGCACTTAAAATGACAATTTCCTACTGGAAGATAAATACTAATACCACTGGATTCTTGAGAAAATCATATATTCTGCAAACCTCTGAAGGTGATCTGAGATAATTAAGCTGTAAATGGACAGCTTGGCTTTTCCGAAAGTGTAAGGGAGGACCATTTTGGATCAAAATGAGCAGAACAACCATGATTTACCCTGAGTGACCAAATCACTGATGTGATTGTTTTGTCCCTCCAGCAATATTTTTCCCAAGTAAAAAATGCAAAAGTGCCCTATCCTTGAGAAAAACCTTGAGAATTTAATTCTGAGGAGTCACAATTTGATTTATTTAGTGCTGCTTTTCTCAACCAGTTGATTGCAGCTCCAAAGGGTCGTGAAAGGCAATTAAAAGACACAAGGCACTTAAAATCTTATTGTCTTCCAAAATAAAATAAAATAAAAAGTCCAAATGCTACTCCCCCATTCCATTTACTCCATAATCCCCCAAGGTCTCACCCATAACCTTCCCAAACACACCCAGCTGCACCACAGCATTGGGAGTTATGGTCACAGATTGGAGGGGAATTTATTTCACTACAAAGGGAAGGGGGTCTTAAACAAGTGATACATGAAATAAAGGCCCACTTGGCTGGAAAGAGTGAAAAATATTGGAGCAGTCGTTCAACAAATGGCAAATTATGTATTAATTTTTCTCCCTTCCTTATCTCATTAGCTTGGCTCATCAAAGAGTTAAAATACTGTGCTTCCAGACATTTATATCCAGTCACAAATTCTTTTTTTTTTTAATACTATCCAATTCAGAAAAGCACTTTGGCACTTGCCTGGACCTCACTGTCTCCAACTTAATGGGCATTAACTGTCCCAGCTGAGTTTCTGGAATAAAATCCATTGATCTGTGTCAGTCAGGATCTTGAAAACTGAAGACCTGAGGTTTAAAATCCCAGTCTGCTCATATGCATTAAAATAAGCTGGAAGTCTTCACTAGACTTGGGCTCAGGCTCTGACAACCCCAACTCCAGCTAAAATTCATTCAAGTAAACCTCAAAGTAAAACTAAATATTTCCCTGGCAAGATAAAAAAAAAAAAATGAGATGATGATTCTGATATTATTGTTATTATTTTCATTTATCATTGTTACTGTTTTTATTATTATCGTTGATATTGTTATTACATAATCCTTTCTCTCTGTTCAGTGCAATATCCATCCTGCAGCAGCAGTTGGGGATTTCTATTTTACAAATCAAACACCAAATGCAGCGAAATAGAGCTGGTGAGAGCTCAGGAAAATGATTCCGAGTTGAATGGATCCATTCAGGATGCTTTCCCTGTTTGCTGGCACATATGGAACACGTGGAGATCAGCTGAGCATAATTACAAGACAACATCAAGAATGGTCTAAAATTCCCTGGGGCAAACACCCCAAGGAGGGGAAGGATCCTTTTGGGGGGTAGGTGGGGTACAAGTAGGATAAATGGGATTAGAGGGGAAATGGAATTGAATATTAAGAAGAATTTTTTCCCAGCAGCAAGATCAGCTAAACTGAAATAATCCCCAGGGGAAGGAGCAGAAATGGGGCTGTTTGGTGTCTCTGATGCTGGAAACACAGCGTGGAGAACAATTCACATCTGCACAGAGGTGTGAGGACATCCCAAACCAACCTCACTGAATCCCTGGCCTTTCCGGCTGCCTGGGTTATTTGCAAGGAGTATGGATCAGGTCCCTAATTCCTGCACTGTGGTACCTCCGTTTGTACATGGTAGATCACAGCAGGTGTGCAGACTTAACAAAACACTACCATTAAATTTAAATTAATTCATCTTTTTCAGGTATAGAAATTTCCCACACACCAAGGGGGGTTAAAAAACAAGAGTATATTTGTTTAATGTTCCTCAAGAAATGCTTCTCCGTAGAGGCCAGAGCCATAATTAAAACTACTTAATCCACTCCCTTGAGATCTTTCCATACATGTTTCATGTCCCAAAGCAATTACAAATATAAACTTATTTGAAGTAAATCTGTCAGGAGGAAAACTGAACTGGTTTTCCTGCTCAGATCCCAGTGGGACAGGCTGAGTCTGACTCCAACCGTGTCAGCTCCACGGCATCAAGGAAAACAGAGATGAGAAGGAGAGGTCTGGTGTCACAGGGCAAGCTGGAGGAGGAATCTCCCACTCTGGGGAGCCGTCCAGAGCCTAAGGAACAGCAGAATTAAGTCTGGCCTTTATTAAATCCCCAGGCCTGGCTTTTAATATGATCAGCCCGTGTCCTCGATTCCCGAAATCTGAATTCAGCCCCATCACTTTGTGTTGCTGTGCTCGGCCACAAACCCTGAGACAGCCGAAGCCTTGCACTCCTCCTCCTGCCACTGCTGACAGCCTGGAGGATATTTCTTAGTGGCTCTAACAATGCAACACTCTCCAACTCCCTCGTTTGGGGCTGACTTCGTTAGTGACTTCCCAACGCAGCGTTTTTCCGAGTCAGTAATTACATTTCCATTTTAACAACAGGATTGCAAGCCTTGACATTGGGCTGTGTGGAGACAAGGCTTCAAAAATCTTGGGATATCTCACCACCTCAACCTGCATGTCCAGGGGGAGAAGCAAAATGTAGTTCCTCTGCATGAACCAGGCACCAGCCTCTGGAGAAGCCCAGGGAGATGAAATTTAACTTGGTCATGACCCCACGGAGATTGTTCTTATTATTACGTTCTTCTCTTCTCTCTTTTCCTTCATCCTTCTGCCTCTCCAGACAGACCAAAGGGTCTCCAGGACAGGAACAACACAGAGGTGCAGGGAAGAGCAGGTGTGATTTGGCATGGCTGGACTTCTGAGTCAAAGGAGAGCAGGAACAGTCTCAAATTCAGGTGAGATTAAGAAAAACCAAAGGCAGCAGAGACAAAACCTACAGAGTAACAACATGAATTTTGCAAAGGAGGTGCCCTCACCACAGGCACAGCTAACAGCAGCCTGGAGGTTAAATCCTGCTCAAATCAAAACCCCCACAATCTTCAAGTGAGGCCAAGGATAAAACTTCAGCCCCAGTAAATTACATTACTTCTGTTGTTATTAAATCTTGGGAAGTTTGAAACGTCTGAAGGCCCAATCCACACAGGTGTTGGTTTATAGGAATGAATAACAAATGCTAGATAATGGAAATTGTGTAGAGACCACCAATCCTTCCCAGACAAAGTGAATTACTGAGCTTTGCTACCAGCTTGGATCAGACCTGCTGATGTCAACATTGGCAATGCCTCGTCCTTGCACTGGAGGACGTTCCATGAGAATGGAGCCCCTCAGCTGGTCCAAAAGGATCGAAGGAGAACTTAAACTTGAGAGAACCTTGAAAAAGGCTGGAGATTTGCTGCAGTGCTGCATCCAAAGGAAAGTAAACACACATGGCTTCGTTACACAGCTCACTGCTCCCAGCCAGGGAGATGCAATCCCTATTCCCTGGCCACATTCCCCATCTCATCAGCGCTTTCTGTCCAGGAAAGCCAATAAAATAAGAATGTGTGTTGCCAAGGTGAAGTTTCAAGAGTTACAATTTTAAAATTCCTATTAGGGATAAGGTAAGGTTTACGGGTGATATACTGATTTATAAATATGTTTAGACAGTGAGTATTTCTAGCTTTAGGCTGGAATCAGAAAGCTCAGTTTAAAGAAAGACTTTTAAAGGTTTTGTGGTACATAAAATACATGCAACTTATACTTTCAAAGATCAGTCTGACTGTATAAAAGATGATGACAGTGACAGTGGGAAAAAATGTTGCTTATATCCACAATGCTCCATTATTTTCTCATTAACTGGAGTTTTAAAGGGAATCATATTAGTGCCTCCAGAGAATGAGCTGTATAAACAAGAGCTACAAATTTATCTGTGCATTAAAATGAATGCTATGGTAACAGGTTTGATTGCTTTGGCTGCAGTCTCCAAACCTAAAGGGTGTATTATCCTGAGATAATCCCACCCTTGGGTCCTTCGATATATTAGATCTCCTACCTCTAACCCTGGGAGACAGAGCCTGGCTAATAATGGGAGCATTTGGTTTGTCACAGCTGAAACCTGCCTCTTCCAACATCAGATAACACATTGCCTAAACCATTTTATTGTGATCACTCGGAATCATTAGTTTATGGCTGGAGAAGGTGTAAAGATTTATTTCCTTGGACAGCAGGAAGATTTCCCCAGCAGGAGCGTAGAGCAGCTTGGAGCACTGGTGGAGCAGGGACAGTGCCGTCCTTGGAGGCCAGGGATGGATAATCAGGGCCTTGGGTACCCCAGGCTGGACTCGATGGCCTTCACAAGGGAAATCTAAACAGTTCATAGGCTCAGAATTCCCTGGATTTGCACACAAGGATCACCCAATCCAGCCCCTGCTCTGCACAGCACTACCCCAAGAATCACAACATGTGACCAAGAGCGTTGTCCAAACACTTCTTGAAGCCTGAGCTGCAAACCACCCAACACAACATTCCTTTGGCCACGTCTTGGCAGTCCAAGCTTTGCTGAGCTCTCTCCCAACCCACCAGGGCTCAGGCATGATTTAGGGCTGCTCAGGCACGACTTAGGGCTGCTCAGGCACGACTTAGGGCTGCTCAGGCTGCATTGTCTTTCCAACCATCTGTGAGAAACTCAGGTGGGGCTGGTCTTCCATCAAGCTGAGGAGTTGTATTTTTAAATCCTTCGTTTGAAGTCCTATGGATGTAGATTTACTGGATCCAGGATGACTTTAGCCTACATCCATAATTTTTGGGTCATCACAGCAATCCCACTGAGAATCCCATCAAAATCTGAGCTCCATGTGGTGAGGGATCCTCTGGCTTTGGCCGGTAGGTCTGTGGTGGACCAGTGTGTGGACAAGTGCATGTGGATGCAGACAGGATCCAGTTCTTTGCACTGCAGGCGAGGTGGTGCCTGAAAGGCTCAGATCCCCATAAAACAAAACTCTGAGAAGCTGAAGGCATTGTCCATTCTCCAGCAGCCAAACCTCTCTCAGAAGAATCTCACACCTTACAAGAGCTGAAGGAAATCAACCCCTCAGCACATCCCCTGCACGCCTTGAATCGGCCAACAGCTGCTTTCCCTGCTTTTTCCCCCTCAGCCACAGCTGTCCTCTCCGTGTTTATGGCAACACCCTTATTCCCTATTAGTCATTGTCCTGGACGAGCTGCAGCACTGGGGAGTGATTTCCAGGTGATACCTTATTAAAAGAAAATGCTGCTGCTTTTTAACCTCTACAACAAATCCTAAGGGTTAGCAAAGACCTCCCCCCGAGGCCTCAGCCAGCTCAAATGGCTTTTATATTGTCTTCCCAGGATAAATTGCTTCTGAGCATGCCTTCACCTGTCACTTCTGCTGAGACACTTCTGAATGTCATAAACTCCTACATCTTAAAGCCAGCTGTTGAGAGGATCCCTATTATTATCCCGACGTTGTCAGCGACAATAACAACAGTTAATAAGTGATGATAGGGGCATGAATGTCTGGTTCCTGTGTACAGCTTGTCATTTGCAGTCAAATCTAACACTGCTAAAGGAGTCTTTGGAGTGAGCGCTGAAAAAAGGGATCTCTTCTGGGAGTGGGCTCTGTTAAAAAGGCATCCATGTTTAATTCCACTTAATCTTTTCCAACTTAAATGCGCTCATAAAAAAATCAGCCTGAAAATGTACGCGTGTGCATTAAGGATTTCTGAATTTAAAAGGCCTGTCCCAGCCCTCAGCAGGGTGAGAAGGGAGGCTTGGGCACACTGGCTTGGGCAGTGCTACCAAAATCTCACTTTGGGACAGAATCAGGAGTTTTGACTCTCAATTCAGAGGCAAATAACACAAAAAAGGAGATAATTTGTATCCATGTTGCCTCTGCTCTGAACACAAGATCACATTTTTGCAGGACTTTGTTGCATTGTGGTGAATCTGTTCTCTGTTTGGAATAGGTTAAAATCAGGGACTCACTGATATTTGCCTCAGAAAATTGTTTATGGGGTGGTTTTTTGCACCTCTCATGCAGAAAGAAATTAAAAGTGGGCATGAAAAGGAGTTGCCTGTCACACCTGAGTGAGACAGTTCCCTGTACTTTGCCTTCCCCTGTTCCTGGGCTTTACAGGCCTGTAAATATCTCTGGCAGGAAATCTCCATCCCTTACACACACTGTGTATATTTGGCTTCTTACAACACATTAAACAGCCCCTGTAAGGAAAGTGGATGAATTATTGATACTGTCCAGGGGAGAACAGAGAGAATATTCCATGGTGTGGTGCAGCCAGCACATATTTCGGATGCCCGGGTGGAGGGAGCCCCGTGGTTCGTGGCTCGGGGCACTTTGGGTGGATCTCGGGCACTTTCTTGCTCACTGTGGTCACCTCACCCAGGTTTGGAGCCTCAGCTGATAAAAAAGCTTCTACAAATTATCTAAGTGAGAAGTTCAGCTCTGCCTTTAAATGGAAACTGAAATTCCTTCCTTGTTGTAAATCCAACCCACGGGGAGATCCAGGTTTCCTGCTTCATTTTGATCTCTTCATAGGATTCATTGAATGATCAATTTTTTCCAATAAATTATTCCTCTTGGCTGGGAGGGGAGTCCTTTGTCTTCCACACCAGTCTGGATTCTCCTACCTCAGATAATTTCATTAGAGCTCATTCCTGCGTGACCTGAGGGCTTTGTACCTAAATATTGCCTCCAACTGACCACAGGTAGATTATCAAGCAAGGCAAAAAGTCAAGGAAAGCAATAATTCTGTCCACTTGGAAAAAAATGGCAACTGCAAGATACGGATCTTCCTCTTTTTGTACCTTTTTCTACCTTTTTAGAGCTCCTTTTTCTTGTGTGCGTGGACGAAGGTCAAAGCCCATTTTGTCCAACAGCGGCGACTTTTGTGCTTTGTTTTGTGTCAACTCCACGTTATCAGCTCTTTTCCTTCGACTGAAGTGGAACATCAAACTGAAAATCACTCCTTCATCTCTTACACTGTGAGTCAGGGAGAAAAATCTTTACACTTTTTAGGAAATAATTGGGCAACGCTGTAACAGGACCTCCTGAGAAAATCGTGGTAACAGGCTGTCACGGGCTTTGAGAGCAGAAAGGGGAAAATTGTTTCACGAAAGCCTTTAAAGAGTTGCATCTGCAGCCTTCAGGTGAACGAAATTTCATGTGGGCAGCGAGGAATAAATCAAGCTCTTACATAATTTTTACAGTCTGTATTGTTCCTGTCCCGAGCTCTACAATTTTGCAGATCATTTGGAGCGTTTCAAAACTCCAAGTTATTTTTAGCCCCTAAGAAGTCGCTCCTACATAAATAGTTGTTGCTAATGTATTATAAACTAGGATTAGCTTAATTAGGGACTTCACAGGAAAGTAATGACTATTTAAGCCCTGAAAACAAGCTAATTATTTTGTATCACATTGTTGCTAGCGCCGTCCTTGGTTCTTCTTAAGGTGACTGTTCAAAAAGATGGATGGCAGACATGCTAATTAACAGATTTCTTGCCATCCTGTTACCACTTTTTATAATATGTTAAAATTCCTCTTTTATGTAACACTTCAGATATATTTTTATATATATATATATATATACATTGCTGCTCAGGTTATTTGACAGCCTGATTCAGTGCTTTTTTAAGGTTATATCACCATCAAAGTTGCTGGAAGAGCTGCTCAACATCCAACAATGATTTTTTCCCCCCTCTGCTCTGCTGGAAAAGCCAATATTTTCAGTGTTTCTGCCACAAATTTTCATAAATTCCTTCTATTTGTATTACTTCATCACAATCCATTTGAAAGCGTTAGATAAATCCAAATTATTAAGGGGAATTTGAGGATCTAAACTTCCTAGGGGCAAGACCCCTTCAACAGCATCTGAAGCCCCTCTGGAGCATCCCATCCCAGCTGTCCTTTTCCTGCCACTCCACCTGTTGGGGCTTATGTTAAATACCAGGGGCCGGGGATGGAAAGCCCAAAAAATCCACATTTTACAGTGAATAATGAAATTTAATTTATGGCAGCTTTCTTTAACTAGTGTTTGGAATAATATGGAATATCCAGCATTTAGTTCTTATCTCTATTCCCCCTTTTCTCTAGCTGATAGTTGCCTTTTCTTTAAAATCGCCTTTTACTTTTCAATTCCTCTGTTCACACCTTTCGTAATTTGTACTTTTTTTTCACTGTGGCAGCCTCTGCACATCCCATTCCTTCACCAGCTTCCCATGCGTTCCCACACATCATCTCCACATTCCAAGATCCCACGGGTGGGTTTGCAATTAATGACTCAATTTATCCTGCCACACCAACTCTCACAAAGTGACGACAAACGGTTCCTGATGAGAGACCTGATTTCCATAAAAGAGCCCTGGAACTGAAGCAGATGAATTCTCAGCTCTGCTTTTAACTGGCACTGGCTCTGGCTCATCCTAAATTTCCCCTGGTGTTAGTCAGTGGAAATCCTTCCTTGGAAAGAGAATAAAATGGATAAATGCAGAGATCCAGAATACAAAGGTATTCATTTCAGTAAATACAAATATCTCTATTTCAGCCTGCAGGATGCAAGCCCACAGATCCTGCTGCAGAGCAAGGGGCTGACAGGAGATGGTCACAGAGTTATCAAGCATCCAGGCAGTGGCTGCTGTTAGACATTGTCAAATCTGAATTATTGAGCTTCATCGGAGAGCTGCTGCCTTTAAAAGGATCCCTGGGAGTGAAGGCCCTTCACTGAGGACTGAGAACATTCCAGCTCTGCAGCTTCTCCTCCATCTGACACTTCCCATGGCATCATCTGATCCCACCATGGCTTGGTACTGCTGGCTCCAGAAGAAATCCCCCACAGAAAATGGGAGTTCCTACATCTGGCTCCTGCTGGAAATGCTCGTGAGTTCCGGCCCCAGCCAGCACTGAGCAG
Organism: Pseudorectes ferrugineus; assembly: GCA_008033365.1. Taxonomy (NCBI): domain Eukaryota; kingdom Metazoa; phylum Chordata; class Aves; order Passeriformes; genus Pseudorectes; species Pseudorectes ferrugineus. The sequence goes on along the minus strand of QWTY01041053.1, from coordinate 4,752 downwards.
CTCCAGCTCTGCGGGAAAGGCTCTGAAGGGAGAGAAATTCCATTTTTATTTTCATTTCCTATCAGGGGCATCCTCAGGATTGTCCCAAGCACCTGAAGGAATATTAAAGGGAGGGGGGCATCACAAAGAAATCTTTTTTTTGCCTTCTCAGAGCCACAGCCAGGCAGCAGTGACACCTTCTGTGGCACAGTGAGCACAGGCACAGCCCTTTCTTTGTACCCCTGAGGTCAATTCTTGAGATGAATTTACTCCTGAGGTCAATTCTTGAGATGAATTTACTCCTGAGGTCAATTCTCGCAGGTGAGAGCCCCTGAGCAGCCCTTGGAGAAGTTCTCAGCCGTGTGTGCACGCAGGGAACCCCACACATGGAGCACACTCCTGTTTTCCACTGACATTCCCATCACCTGAGTGGCACTGTCATTTATTGCTGCCATAACTGGATGATTGTTAATTTTTTGCTCAATATTTTGATCCCAAAGCAGATCCCAGCCTTCACTTCTTATCAATATCACCCCCAGGTTCCCCCTAAAACCAGCTCTGCACCCTGGGCAGCCCTGCCAGACCACCTTGGCTATAGACCCTTCTCAGGTGCTGCTTCTGCTTGATAAAACACTTAATTTTTTAAAGCCTCTTATTGACATTGTGAACCCAGGAGCATAGTGGGAGTTAAATATTTGCTTGTTATAATTGCACATTTCACACGCTGGAAGCAATTTCTGGATTTTATCCCTGGTGCCATATTCTGCACCAGAACTGAAACGTCGTGATGGAAATTAATTACATTTTAGGTATGTCTGAATTACAGATGATCCAAAAAAAAATCAGTTTAAATGTGGTTTTTGGAGGAAAAAAAATAAATGTGGTGCTGTGATCTCTTTTGTAAAAAACTTTTCATGTCCCCATAAAAATTTGTTCGTGGCCTAAAAGTCCTGCATGGCAAAGCCACGGCTACAGAATGTGGCCTTTCAAAGAAACGTTAGATGAGATGAAAAATATCACATCAGCTTTCAGAAGAGAAATCTGAAAAGAACTTGGAAAAATAAAAGCATTTCCAAGTCAAATATTTGAGATGAAGTGTTACCCATGGGAGCTTTCTTCATAAATACATAAAAGCAGCTTTTGGGGAATGCCCATAATTGCTGCATTACATATTCCTGCACTTGGCAAACTGATGCCTGAGTTTGAAAATAAATCAATTTGGGCTTTTGCAAGAGAGAGGGAGAGGCAGAAAATATGTGTGTGTTGGGCTGCAGTAATTACTGGGGTGCATCAGCAACTTTGGGGCTTTAACAAGTTCACCGAGAAGGGCTTTTGTCCCCGAGCACACCTGCACCCCAAAACCGGGACAAACGGGGCACGAGGAAAGCAATTCCCTGGGATGTGGATGTGCTGCTGAGCTGCCCCTTGCTCAGGGGTATATATAGATCTCTAGGGGATGCTCTGAGGGATCACAAGGTGAGCCAGGAGTGGAACTGGAGCTGGATGCTCGCTCCAGAAGGGACACGCAGAGAGCGCGGAGCAGTCTGATGGGAGGGGAAGGGAAGGAGAACAAAGGAACCACAGGGACAGAGGTCAGCTCCTGTGGCCCTGAGGAGGGGCAGGTGTGGGCTGGGCAGCACTGAAAGAGCAGCTGAATAAAGGACAGGGAGCACAGCACGCCCAGAGCAGGAGTTGCTTCAAAGGAAAGCCTCTCCTCTCATCCTGACAAAAGGTTCCGTGCGCAGCCCTGCAAAGGGAAGCGCTGGGAGCTGATGGATGGGGCCCGGAGCTGGGCAGGAGGTCACCCCAGCAGCAGCTGCTGCCAGCTCCTGACCTGCCCCTGTCCTGCCCCACTCGCCCTCCACACCTCCCTGATGCTCCTGGGGCATCCTCGGTGCTGCTCCTCACCCAGCTCCCCTGCCTGCCCTAATTCCACACGGGAATATTGGGCTGGGGAGAAGGGTTAGGGTGGTCTCAACCCTGGCACTGCTTCCCCTCAGGAGTTACAGGTGATGTTAGTTATATATGGCCAGTGTTTGGGGGGTTGTGAGCCAATCCTGCATCTTGGGAATATCCCCTGGATTTACCAAATGGATCCTGACCCATCCTGTGAAAGGCTCTCAGGGTGCTCAGCGTTTTCCCCCGTTAATCCCACACATCTGAGGCACGGAGCTCCCTTTAAACTGGGCTGCAGACACAACTGATTGCTCTTGCTGCTGTTCCTTCATTGGGTCACTCAGGCAAATTCCAAACAGAAAGAAAAAACTTCCCTCTTTTTATTGTAAGAGTTTCAAATCCAGTGAAATAGTTTGTTTTTTTTTTTTAAATTACATCCTGCCAGACTTTGTAATATTCTGCTCTCCTCCTTCTAAATCTCCCCAGTTTTGCTCATTCCCTTCCAGGCTGGTGTGGTTAATCCTGGTGCAGATGTCAGGAGTCCCTGATCACGTGCAATGTTAAGGTTTCTTACTAAATCTTCCAAAAATTACATGCAGGGCCATACCTTTGGGAGAATTCTGGGAATGTTAAGAAGAAATTTTAAAAGCTACTGAAAAAAAAACCTATTGACAACCAGCACAATTCATTGCATATTTGTTTACACTTTTATACCTATATGTGAACTTTCAAACTCATTTATTGGCTTTAGTGACATGAATAACCAAGGGCATGATTTATAATGATTTGTCATCTGGTATTAGATTATAAAAAGTTTAATTAATTTTTCATTAGCCATAGTTAATGATGGGCTTGTTAAGCATCCTGAGGTGAAGCCAAGAGCTATTAGCTATATTAAGGACCAGTTTCAAGAAAATTACTCCTTTTATAATCCCCAAAATGAGTTATAATGTTATTTTCCCCTTTCAGAAAACTGGTTTAAGCTATATAGATATATTAAAATCTATACAGAAGACAGACTTTGAGGCAAACTGATCATACAATAACAATTATTGGCAAATTTTTCCACCTATTAAAATGAGCTCAAACTTCTTGAGCATACTTAAAAATCAACACAGTTTATCGTGTAGCAAAGAACTGAACTAAAATGAGTGACTATTTGCAGGAATTTGCTGCCACAAGACTTCTGCTTATTGTCTCAACTGTTTATCTTATGAAAAGATAAATTAGGGTTTGAAAATTTAATTGAAAATATGATTTGATTGAAAAACTCCTTTGTCCTGCTCTGGGGCCTGTGCTGGGTGGGAAGGCTGAGCACGGCAGTGGTTGCTGGGGAAGGATCCGTGACTCAGAGAATTTGCAGAAGAATAAGAGATACCTGTGAGTAATCAACGTGGAAAAGTGTGGGGGGGGGAAAAAAAATGGAAATTTAAATTATTTTCCTAGCAAGCTTTCTTTTGATTTCCAGAAAGAGGGAATACATTAAAAATGAAATGAAAATCTTAAAAATAAGTGTCTAAACATAGAGTGCTGCGAGATGAATAGTCTTAAAGCTTATTTTAAACAGGTGGGAGGACCAGGCCTATGGAAATCACTGGGAAACGCGCTCAGTAACTCCAAACCGTGGGGGTTTGAACAGGAGTTCAGAAACCTCAGTTTTGGCTTCAATTTTAGCCACCCTTGACCATAATCTCCATTTGCTAGAAATGTATTTAACTGCTGTAAACAGCTGTGTGAGGGTACTGGGGTGTGGCTGTGGCTGCCCCATCCCTGGCAGTGGCCAAGGCCCGGTTGGACGGGGCTTGGAGCAGCCTGGGATAGTGGAAGGTGGATGATTGGATGGTGCCTTCCAATCCAAACCATTCCCTGATCCTATTTCATGATTCTGTGATATCTCCTGAGCTCGAGAATCTCCTCTGCACAGAGCTGTGCCCGTACCCAGCAATGGAATTATTTATCTCCCGTGCCAGGGGGCTGGAATTAGATGGGCTTTAAGGTGCCTTCCAAGCCGAGCCACTCTGGGGTTCCGTGACACAAAGCAGATAAGCAGCGATATCTGGATGCTCACTGATTTTCCTTTTTCCCTGCGTTTCCCGAGTGAGGATGACCCCGAGCAGCTCCCTCAGCTCACACAGCTCCCGGCAGGTGAGCCCAGCACCCAGCGCGTCCCTGCCCGACTTCATCCCGGAGAGGCAGCGTCTCACCGAGAGCAAGAACAGGCACTTTAAAAGCATAAAGAGAAGCGTAAGACCCTCTAAATGTCTTGCCCGAGGCAATCTGTTTCCTTTCACAGGCTTGTTCGGGAAACAGGGCTGCTCTTAGCACTTCCCATCGGCGCCGCGCGATGAGGGCACAATTCTCACCCCAGATCCGCGCAGAGATCCCAGAAACTCTGGGGGCTGCTGCAGTCCCATCCCCGCCGTGCCTCCTGCATGTCCCAGCCTCTCTGCCCTTCCCATGGGATCGGGCAGACACCCACCATGAGCTCTGCCAACCCCACCATGAGCTCTGCCAAGCCCACCACAACCTCTGCCAACCCCACCATAACCTCTGCCAACCCCACCATGAGCTCTGCCAACCCCACCCTGAGCTCTGCCAACGCCACCACAACCTCTGCCAACGCCACCACGAGCTCTTATCAACGCTCAGTGCAGATCCTACTCCTCTCCAGCACCTGTGTTACCAAATCCCACCCCAAAATTAAGGGCAGGAGCCACACCTAAGGCCCTGCAGGGGTAGAACTCGATCTTGCAGGACCCTGGAACACCAGGCACGGGCATCCCTGTGCCTTAATGCTTCCAGAAGTCTCCCTGCCAGGACATCCCCTGCTTAGATTTGCTTCTGAAACAACCCCCTTCAAATTCTTCTGAAACGATT
>QWTY01041049.1:0-12952 GCA_008033365.1 Pseudorectes ferrugineus | reverse complement strand
CATGGAGTCACTAGTTCACCAAATAATTTCTGAGAGACAAGGTGAACAGTCCAAAGTCTATCCAAGAAAAACAAGTACAACCACTGAAGTCCCTTTTGCTGTTTCTTTAACTCCTTCTCATTTCTCTGCTTCAATTCTGCATCCATCCAAGGCCCAGATTTCTTACTAGCCATGTCACTGGCATCATTCATTGTAAAAAGCTTTTCAACATGACAAAGAGCAAGTGCAGACACAGTAGGTGGATGAGGAAAGCAGTGTCTTTGCTCCTCAGCTCTCATCTGCACTGTTGGCAGACCATGAAGTGATCTTCTCTTTACCCATCTGGCTTAAAACATTACTCCTGGAAATTAAGTTTAGAGGAAAAATATCATCATCATTAGTATGAGTATTTGAATGAATTTGTTTGCAAAACTGTACTTGTATGACGAATTGCCAGGATAAGTCCATAGCTGCAGCATCAGGCATCACTGAGGCTTTTCTAGTTAAGAGGGAGCAGCTGAGGCTACTCATCTTGTGTGAGGTGTTACCAGGTTAAGAAAAGTTGCCATTACAGGATCAGAGTCGACAATAACCTGGCTGAGGCATAATAATGTAATATATTCAGGAACCTACCACGTTTAAACAGACTAAGTAGGACCACAAACTTGCAATCACTGCAGAATTTAACTGTTGCTGCCTTTCTGCCCAGGCTACAGCCCATGCTGTTAGCTCAGCAAAACACAGGAATATCCTTCATCTGCTCTGCCATGAGGTTCCCCCCACTGTGGCAGCTTGATTTGCAATTTCATATTCAGCTTGCACCTCTACACCAGTCCTCGTTTTTCACATCTCTTCCAGCATCACATATTCCCAGATTTCATTTCATGAACCGTGTATATGAATGGAATTTGCCCAACAGAAAGCCAATATCTTTCTTAGTCGTGTCAATTAGGCATTAATCCCACAAATGTAAATATTTAAATTTGCATAGCAGAGTAAGCCTATTGATTTACTTTCTTCCCATTGCTTATCTCTGCTGCCATTGTACTGTTCCTCAGTTCTCAGAGGTAATTAGTACAGACCTTAAAATTGTTTTCCAGTATCTTTCATGAAGATTGTAAGTTTAACTAGAAGAAAGCACACGATTGAGAAACATAAAGAGAAACATAATCAGATTATCATGTGGATACATCTCTGACATTGCTGGCTGTTCAAAAGACAACACTTTTTTTACTGCAATGATCTGACAGTATATGAATATCATTTTGCAATACAGTTATGTATACTGGACCGAAATACTCACCTTCACAGTTGTATTACCCAGAAGCTGAAGAATATGTGCCCTGGGTGAGGGGGACAGAGATTTATGAAAGGGATCTTATGGCTTTGAAAATGAAGAGGGATGACACTTCAGGTCAGGAATTAAGATGGCAAGGAAGAGTTGTCTAATAAACTCTCCCAAACATGGCCATGAGAAACATGCCAGAAACAGGATTGGCTTCACCGGCCGCCAGGAGGTGGTAAAACCATGTAGAGGCACTCCAGTCCAAAAATGCTGCTCTTTCCAAGATCTAGGGCAACTTGCATTGCCTGTGAGGATTTACTTGGACTGCTGGAGCAACACTGCATTCAAAAGGCATAAGGACAGGTCAAAGCCATCTCTGCTCATCTTTTTCCCTTTTTGAGTACCTTCTTTGGAGCTGGAGGACATATAGCAGATTTCCACAGTACAAGTATCTTAAAACATGTTCTATTTAGAGGCAGAATATCCTAAAACATTAAAACTACTTCAGACACTTTCAAGAGAAAAAAATGGCACAAAACTAACTCATAAAGACACTCATGCCAAGTCCTGAATGAACCCAGCAATAAAATAGTGTTACTCATTCATAACACACGGCTCTGTAGATGTTTAATGGACAAGAATGTATTTGCACAACTGCTGAACTGGCTGATAGCTTGTGTGTTGGAGGCTGCATGATGAAACTGAAATTCAAACACAATTCCTCTCCTCTGGAAAGTGGCTGCAGACAAAAGGGCATGAGACCAGCAGGTTTTTAGCTACCCGCCTGATCTCTTTAGCCAAAAATTGACGAAATAAAGCAGGACTGCTCAAAATGTGATTGTCTGGGTTTTCATGACAACCCTTGTTGCTTGGATGGTTCTCTCAGGTTCACACTCACTAATGTTGCTCTGGTTTACAGGCTGGGATAAATACAGAATCTCCAAATGGCAAGTGTAGCCAAAATGAGACAGAAGATTTTATACCATGAAAAACCATTGAGTTTCAGATCTGTTCCACTTAAACTCATAAATTTCACATCTGAACACATCTGCATGAAAAACAGCTATGTTTCCATAGCAGTCAGCTGAAAATTGCTGTTGCTGTCTCCTAAAGCACATTAAATCAAAGAGGTGTTAGGCCAGGCCTGACTGACGTTATTAACGCTACACTTTGGTGAAAGATTTCTGCTCTAGGACAATCAGGTCAGCAATGAAAGAAATGAATTTACCGTACATTACTGGTTGTTTACTCATTATTATCACTCTAGTTTTGTGCCCTTCTTTTGTGTTTGCATCCTCTAATTCTAGCATGCGTGTCAGTTTTTATCTGAAAGGTACTTTAAACTGTTTTCCTTCAATCTTAGGTTTTTTCTTCCTTCTTTTACTGTATGCTCATGTGAGAACAGCACTTATTCTCTGGATGCCACCTCCTAACTGTGGCCAATGCTTAGGGTCTGTGAATGAGGTGATGTTCCATTTTTCATGAGATCTGACACAGGACAAGCAGAGATACTACAGGTAATACCTCTGTGCCTGTTCTACAAAGCCCGGCCTGTGAAGAAAACCAGAAGGTCTGTGTTGAGTGGATAAATACTGATGGTAGTAGTTGACACATAGCCTGTGTAAAGATGGTCATTAGGGTAGGTAAATGTTCTAAAAACCTAAGAAGCTTTCTTTTATACTGTAAGGTTATATTTTCACTAAATGAGAACTTCACATTTACTTCTGGGGAAAAAAACTGACCCTGACTTTCACAAAATATTCCGTAGCAATCCAATCAGTAACAAAAGCAGTGTTGCTTAAAACAGAAAATTAAAAACTGAAGAACAGATTATCATGAGGGAAGAGAAAAAGTTAGCATGTAATGACTGAGATTAGAATTTATCTTTTAACTTAGAAGACATCTGTTTCCTATTTGTATTCAGCATATTCTGTTCTATAAGGATGCCATACAGTATATCAACATGTTTCTTACCAGTTTTCACAAGATATTGAGCAAAACTTCACATCTATGAATTAGTTTTTGTCAGACTATTGTTTCCCCTCACTAGTTAAAAAAAAAATCTTTAAATCTTAGAGACATGTTCTTGGCAACCAAGATGGGATTTTATAGGGGTGCATGGAGCTGTAAATGTACTGAATGCCTCGTAACAGTGATTCACATGGGCTGTACTCATTCAGTGGATTTTCAGTTATAGCCTGTAGGCAGTATCACAGCATGGACAGCAGATACTGTGGAATCATCACCTTTCATACTTGTTTCCTCATTTACTGGTGGGTGGTAGAAAAATTATTGGTGAAGCATATAAGGTCAACATGTTCTTTGGCTGAGCTGAGAACAGCAGATATCACAACAGTCATACACAGATCAGTGAAGCATGCAACATGTAGGCCAGCTATTACTGAATATAAAGTTGACTAAATCTCAGTGTGAATAAAACCTGGTGAATTTATATGTATGTAACTTCAAGGATTCACTACTTAAAAATGAAATTGTAGACTCAGAAGAGGGTGTTTGGAAGAGCCCTTAGAGAAGATCTATGTAAAGTCCTTTCATCGAGAAAGGAGGAACTGCATTTAGGCATTACCTAAAACCGTTTGTCCAATGGGTTTCTGTAAACTTTCAACATGCCTAATGAGTCTATTCTGCTATTTCAGGACTCCAATCAAAAAGGTCGGGTTTTTCCCAACATATAAATTAAATCTTCTTTGCTGCAAATTGATATAATTTCTTTTTATTTTCTCTGAGTAACTGTAGAGACAAGTTTATCACAGTCCTCTCTCAAATAACCTTTAGAGTAATCCATCAGAAGATTGCTGTCTAATCACCCTCCCCAAACCTGCCTGTGCCTGGGATAAGTGAGAACAATCTTCTCTCATAGTCAATGCTTCAACATCTTGTAATCCAGACTCTCTCTCTTCAGTTTCTCCACGTCTTTTATAACCAAACACAATGTGGCATTTGAGGTCATTTCTGGGAAAGAGAAGAAAGCTGTCATTATCACCTATGAGATATGTATGATGCTGCCATTAGTACAGCTGAGATGAATTAACAACATTAAATTATTACTTCATATTCTGCTTAGAATCAGCCTCAAACCCCAGCCTCCCTTTTTGATTAAGCACTTATTTTCGTGCTTGATTTTTCTTTCTCAAGTATTGCACCATGCACTGTCATTTCTGAGCGTCATTCTTGTTTGGGTTTTGCTCTTTCTGATTCCTCACACTTAGTTTGAATTCTAGTCCTTGATGGTTCATAAACCTTCCAGCATGGTGTGTCACATTTCAGCCCACTCGTCTCTGTCCTCTCAGCTGTTCACTAAAATGTTGATTACAACTTTGCTCAGGAAAGGCCCTTGCAGGAGCACATATAAAAGTAGACACCACATTCCTGAGGTATGATCCTTCAAACTGTATTTCCAGCCAGCTGGGTGCATTATATTTATACCAATGTCCATTAACTTGCTTTTGTGAGTATCATGTGATGCTACTAAAAACCTTACTGAAGTCAAGAAATACCTGGATCTAATGCTTCCAACTTATCCACCAAGTCAGAGACTGTTCTTCAGATCCCCATGCTGATTATTTTCAGTCTTGTTGATGTCTTCTAAGTAATTACAAACTGATTTTATAGTTGCTTGTTCAAGAACTCTTGCTGGTATTGAGTGTAGGATCACTGGTTTGCTGTTTGTCAAGTCAAACCTTGCCAAACACAGGCACCATGTCTGATCTTCTGTCAACAGAATGGGCACCCTTGCTGCCTCCCTTCTTCAGTGGTGCCAGTGTTCCCCTCTTAAGTGACACTGGAAAGGGAAAATATCTACAGTACTATATTCTCAAGTTACGAACAGAATCTTGTTTTTCAAAAGGAAAAATAAATGAAAAAAATTGTGGCTGACTGATCCCAATTTTCAAGGTGAAGGGAGCAAGGTGTGAGTATACTTTGGGTGTGGGAGAAAAGACAGTTAGAAGACACATATCTTTACAGCCGCCACATTATTCCCACTGTTAATCCTTAACTTCTAACAGTCTTTTTCCACCTGAAAAGTCTCTCTTTCTCTCATTTTCTAGATCAGTTTAATTTCTCTAAGAGTCTCCTGTGAGTGACCCACTTCAAATGCTTTCTACAAACCCAGCTACAGAATAAGAGTGAGATCTGATTTGTTTGCACATTTGTTACCTTCAGATAACTCTAGGAAGTTTGTGACATATGACTTCACTTTGCAGAAACCCTACAGCTTTTCATCAATATACTGTATTTATCCATATGCCTACTAGATGTGATCTTCAGAACATTTCTGTTATTTTGCCTGGTATACATCGTGTTTACTTACCTGATTTTCCTATAAACTCTTCTTTTCTTTTTGCATCTGCAGTGAAACAACCGATTTTTGCATCTAACAGCACCATTTCAATGGCACACCATTTATTCACTGGTTTTAGCCCAAAGAGGTGTAATTCATTGTGTTATAAGACTTTTACAGTAGATTCTTTAAATTTTCTGAGGTCCTCAAACACTGATTTAATGTTTTCACAGACATCATTCTGCAGAGTAAGGCCAGATCCTGAAGTGGCAGAGATTATCATGGCTCTGGTGTTTTCAGCATTGTGTTAGAGTTCATACAACTAACCCAGGAGTTTACTAGTTCCCTGTCTATGCAATTAGCACGATGGCTTTTTAGTTTGGGTACTGCAGTCCATCCACAAGACATTACATTTGATGAATGCCTCCTGCTGGAAATTGCCCTAGCCCCTCCTAATAGCCCAAAGTTGTTCTCATTTTCTCTCCTTCGCTCTCCTCCAGCCTAGTATCCCACTAGAAACATGTCAGTGCAGCGTCTTTTCACCAAGCGAAGGGACCTCTGGTAATCTGCCTCCAGGATGCCTGGCTAAATCTGGCATCTGATCTGTTACTGTGTTTGTTAGTGCTTAAAAAAAGATGTGCAAGTGTTATATTCATGGTGCAATGGTTCAGGTCTTGGAAAACACCTGCAGCAGAGAACGGGCAAATAAGAGAAAGGGAGTTGCAGTATGCAGCAAGTAAGTCTTTTCCTCCATTTAACACCTTTCATTCACCAGGAGGGGATTATGGGAAGGAACATAACTTCCTAGCTCAGGGATTTCCCTTGATTCTGAAAGCCAACAGAGACGATGTGTTGAGGACCAATACTCCAGAGTTTCCCATTGTGTTATTGCATTATGGTAAAACCAGAGCCAGCATAGCGTGACTGACTCGCTAATCCCAAGGTGTAGCGTGCCAGGACAGTTGCCAAGTTTTTAGACTACGTCTTTGTTGTCTTTCAGGCTGCAGATTGCCAAGATATGTGGTTTTGGCTGAGTGGAAGCACTTTTTGTTTCAGTATGTCAACATAGCAGGCTGGTAGATCAAAACATTCTATTACTGAGTTCCGACATGCATGGGGTACTGGCAAAGAAAGTGGTTTCTTTATCTCTTCAACAACCAGGCGTTACAGGATGTGTTCCTGTCAGTGATGTTTGCTTTTGATTCATTGTAGGTTTAGGAACACTGAAATAGTGGCAACTTATATCTCAAATGTAAGATCATGGCCAGAGGAGAAAGTTGTTCATTGAGGAAATGAGGATATTAACTGCTGGTCTTCAGGCCAGAAACCTGCAGAAATGTGATGTTTACGTATTCATTCACCATTCACTGTTCACTTGCTCCCAAGATTGAATGGCCTCTATTTGTGTGCTACAGAGAATTTCTGTCTTGGTTTTGCCTTCCTTTGTCTCCCTGTTGTGGCACTGTCCACAAATACTCCCATGTTTGCTTTGTATTAACGCTTTGTACTCTGCATCCTCTGTGCCCATGCTGTAGTACAATTGTGTGGTTAGCCAGCCTCCAGCAGAAGCAAAGGGAGCCTTCACCATCTGCCAATTCTGAAATTGCATCATGTTCAGCTCTATCTCCCAGGGAAGCTCCAGTTCACTTTCTTCTCTGGACCTCTAAAAGGCCTCATGTAGAGTGACTACATTGTCTAGAAAGTCAGTGCTCCCCTTGGTCCTGTGAGTGAGCCTGGAAGATATCCAGTCCCCTGGCATAAGTTGAGACTGCAATTCTTCAGTGTTCACCACTGATATGCAGGATAATAAGAAGATTTAATGAACTCTAGTAATTTCTAGCCTGTCCTTTCCTTTAGGCAGCAAAAGGCAGTATCATCCATAAATATAAACGTTTTCTTTTTGATTACTCTTTCTGATACTTCTGATTTGTTTTGTTCAACCAGGATTTCCTTCTGAGTTTCACAGGTCTGTCTGCTTTTCTACTATGATTGAGGCTTGTGTCTGACCAGAAAAAAAAAAAGTGAACTTCACTAAAATAAGAAGCAAAACCATAGAACTGATCATATGAAGACTTGGGACAGTTTCTGGATATAAGAGTTATAGAAAATAGATGAAAAGACTGCCTGCAAAGGATGGTGTGCCTTCACTCTAAAGCACCTCCCTGTTGGAGCTGACCATCCCCAGGCTACCCAAAACTTCTTCATAGAACATACAGCAAGGACGTCCATGAAGATGGTTCACCCAAGTACAGTGGAAACGTGCTGACCCCATGGCACTCACATGTACACCATCTTCTGCTGAAGAAAATTTCCTAGCAAAGACTGGATTCCAAGATTCAATCTCTGATTGAAAGGGGAAAAAATGTTTTTGGGTAAACCAAGAATGGTCTTAAGAAATCAGAAGCAGACTTAACCCCTGGGGGATTGACTCTGTCCCTGTTGCAGTCACTGCCTAAAATACAGTGTTCAAGAAGTCATCTGCTGATTTAAATGAAGGCCTGAAAGAATCACAAGGTGTTAATGGGGAATTACCAATCCACAGGAGATTTTGGTAAAATGTGTTTCATGGGGAATGAGTCACATGAAAAGCCTGTCTAGAATTCACCAGTGATATGGAAGAAACAGAGGATTGTGGCTGGCTGAGGACACAATCGCAGATGGCACAAAAATCAGAGGAATAGGAATTAACAGCTAAGGAAGGCCAGAGCGAAAATAGCACTCTGGCTCCTCTGCTGTGATAGGAGCAACCAAGTAGTGAGAAAGTCTGGACCAAGGGGTCTGTATCACTTCTGTGGGTACTCAGGAGGCTTGTACCAAAGGGTGTCCATGTCAAGGGTATCTTGCCCAAGGAGACATATTTGGGCGCCACAGAATGCTGAGCACCCCAGCACCTTGAGTGTGGGATGGAAGAGGAAGGCAGAGCCATGACAGATCCCCTTGGCATCAGTGCCTGCCTCTGGGCTGGGGCAATCTGCAAAGAGCTGGGAGAGAGCAGTGATTTGGGGAAGGGGAGGCTGATGGGCACGGTACATTTAACTAATTGCAGAGACAGGGAAGAGGGAATTCAATCAGAGCCTGAGTGCGTATGTGAAGGGGAGGGGAGGATACCTGAAAGTGTGGGGCTCTTTCATCTGACAGATAAAGGCAGGACAAGATACAGTTTCTCAAATTTGAAGCCTGCCAGGTTTAGCACTGGGCACAATTAGCTGCTGAAATGGGAAGAGTTGAGAGAGTCTCCAGCACTTGGAGTCCCCACGCTAAAGCTGGATGTTTCTGCCAGGGACAGACCATTGCTCAAGCACAGATGGGAATCAAAGATCTCAGCTGATGAACAAGAGCCCACAGCTCATGTTGTTCTAGAAAGCCAGCTGTATCACGACCTAGTCTCTGCAGCTCTTCTGTCTGGATTTGTGATGAGCATTTGAAACCAGGATCAAGTCTATTGCTCAGTACTTCTTGGGACACTGTTTGCAGTCACAGCTGAAAGTTATTATCATCATGACAATCATCATCATTGTCCCTATTCCTGCTATCACTGTTATTTGTACTACTGCAGATCAGGGTCACTTCGTACGGAGGGCAGTAGGGACACTGTGTAGCAACTAAAGCAACAGTGTTTCCTGACCCACAGAAAAGTTCCGTGCCTGTTGATTAACAAATGCATAATAGAAAGTGCCTATCAATCTTCCCTGCCCCCTCCCCTCTTCTCTTTTTTCATTAAATTCTTGTGGATCTTATGGATTACAATAGTTTACTATAAAAAAACCCCCAAACCTATGTCAGAAAAGTAACTACTTTATTCATCTGTTTTACTGAATAGTGTGAAACCTAATCTCTACTGCCCAACTGGGTGTGTTTGGCTGCTCCTCAAACTAAAACAAGACTCGGAAGATTAAAGTGGAGCTTGGCTCAAGATCAGGTGAATCAGCACATTTATAATGCCACAAAATGGCCTGCAGGATGGCCTTCTCATCTGTAATTACACAAGGATTTTATGCTGTACAGGCAAAGGAAGTAATTTGATTTATCTGTTCTAATTAAATATATGATGTGAGGAAACAGTGATATGTCTGTTTAAAACATGCTTTAGGTTCTTTTGGTGAGAAAGTGAATGTGACTGTAAGTACCGTGCTTTAATGTGACTGTAACTTTCCCATTAATGCTCACACTCTTAAATGTCATTTATGTAACAAACTGTAATGGCAGGTTTGGACTGGCATTTGGGATGAAATTTCATGCGAAGAACAGTACTCAGAATGCATGCATTTCCAACTTTTTATATTACATGAGCTTATTTTCCGATCTCTTGCAAGTCACTTGAGGTAAATCCTCATATCCATGGAAATGAAATGAAATCCAGTTATTGCAGAACCAGGACCAATGAAGATATTTGGGAAAATTAATTCCCACCAACTGGAGTGGAAGCCAGGTATGACCCACATGTGGCCATGGTCTCTTTTAACTGGGAAACAGCAATGTTACCTTAGGAGGAGTATTTGAACACTGACATTCAGTATTTGTTTTCCTATCTATTGGTGAATGCCTGATCACAAGAGTCCTGCTTTTGGTTTCAAAAGCCAAGGTCTGCCCTGAGTTTTTACAAGACAGTGTTATTAATAGGAAGAAGTAGAGAAGGGGAGGATTGTGATGAGTGAAAGGAAAGGATTTATGAAGTCAAATTGTCAAATACTGATTAAAAATGTAACAAGAAAGTGAATCAGGTTCTCCCACTGTACCTGTCTTATCTAGGACCAAGACAAGCTGAAGAATTGTTTGGGGACAGTCATTAAAAAAATAGTGTCACTGTTTTAAGACCACTAAGAATGTGCCATCTTAACAAAACACTATGTGTTTTGCAGGTCCTTTCACATATTCCTGTGTTTGACTTTTTAAAAAGGACTGGGATCCTTAAAACCTGCCCAATCTGTGAAGAGGACAAATGCTCTAGAGGGAAAAATGGTTTTGTGCTCTAGGTGCCTGTTTGCTGGAACTGTTATTCAATTATGTGTCACTGGTTTGTAATGGTGTGAGTTTTGCAGAAGGACTTGATGTTCCAGCTGTTTAGCCATGAGAAAATATGCTGTAAATTGGAAAACAGCTCTTTTTATTTTTTCTGAGGATTAGAGCTAGGCTTTGAGGGAGGAAACAGAATCTGAGCAAGTTTTGGTCCTGCTGACTGGTGTCATGCCCAGGGAGACATACCTGGCTAACAGCTTGTCCTGGGAACTTAAAATGAACATAAAAGAGAAAGGGTATTACCTGTACCATCCAGGAAGGCTTTGGCAACATTAGCCTGGAAAGCTACCAAGGGAAAATGATATTTCTGGGAGAAACTAATGACTTACTCAACTCTTAAAGTTGGTGGTGCTAATGACTCAGAGAGCAGGGCACCTTGTTTGTGTAGTTGAAAGCTTTCTGCTGACTGTGAGCAATGGATTTGCCAGGGCAGAGCCCATCCAAAACTTGCCAGCAAGCCAGGAAAAGGGTGGGGCAAGTACAGCTGCTTCTGACTTTCAGGAAAGGGGTGCACAAGCTGCCAGGGTGAAATACCCATGTAGGTGTCTGCTGGCTGTAGGTTTGCTCCCCAGTGCTGTTTGAGAGGAGCCCCAACTCCTCCCAGTGCCCTTTGTACCTCTGCTTCCCCAGGATAAAAGGAAAGGCTCCCATCTTCAGCTTCACCCTGTACACTGGGGTGGCTGACATACAGTTCATCCTCCACTGCCAAAAAACCTGTTGTTCTCTGGAAAGTGACTGCAGCTGCCCTAGATTCCCTTGTCCAGGTTGTTGATAAAGGTATTAAACCAGACTGGGCCCAACACTGAGCCCTGGGGAACACCACTTGTGACCAGCCACCAGATGGATGTGACTCCATTCCCCACCACTCTCTCGGCCCAGCCATCAGCCAGATTTTTACCCAGAGAAGAGTGCACCCATCCAAGCATGAGCAGCCAGTTTCTCCAGGAGAATGTTGTTGGACACAGTGTCAGGCACTTTACTGAAGTCCAGGTAAATACATCCACAGCCTTTCCCTCACCCACTAAGTGTGTCACCCTGTAATAAAAGGAGATCAGGATGGTCAGGCAGGACCTGCCTTCCATAAATCCATACTGGCTGAGCCTGATCCCCTGGTTGTCCTGTACGTGCACTCAAGTTGTTCTGCTCCATAACCCTCCCAGGCACTGAGGTCAGACTGACAGACAGACTTATAGTTCCCCAGACCCTCCTTATGACCCTTCTTGTTGATGGGCATCACATTTGCTAACTTCCAGTCAACTGGGACTTCCCTGGTAAGACAAGACTGCTGGTGGATGAAGGAAAGTGGCTTGGTCAGCAGTTCCACCAGCTCCCTAAGTACCCTTGGGTGGGTCCCATCCGACCCCGTAGACTTCTGCATTTCTGAGTGGTGTAGCAGGCCACTGACCATTTCCCCTTGAATTATGGGGGCTTCATTCTGCTCCCCATCACTGTCTTCCAGTTCAAGGGGCTGGGTACCCTTTGGACAACTGGGTAGTCTTCACTATTAAAGACTGAGGCAAAGAAGGCATTAAGTACCTCAGCCTTTTTCTCATCCTTTGTCACTGTGTTTCCCCTCTCATCCAGTAAAGGATGGAGATTCTCCTTAGCCCTCCTTTTGTTGCTGATATATTTATAGAAACATTTTTTATTGTCTTTTTTAGCAGTAGCCAGACTAAATTCTAGTTCAGCTTTGGTCCTTCTTATTTTCTTCCTGCATAATCTCCCAATATCTTTGTCATTCTCCTCAGTTGCCTGCCCCTTCTTCCATAGGGCATAAACTCTCTTTTTTCCCCTGAGTTCTAGCCAAATCTGGAGTCCTGTTCTGAGTGCTGATATGGTTTTAACCTCAACACCTTGCTGAATAACTGCATCGCTCTGAGAAACTTGCACTTTTTTGCTTCAGACTTTGCTGCCTCACACAATGACACACAAAAGGTGAGCTGTCTCTGTCAGCTGGATGCCCACCTTGTGACTGGAGAGAGCCAGAAGATGTGGTGTGAGGTGGCCTCTTAGGACGTCAAAGGTGTGTAAGAAGAAAGGCACCAGCTGCCATTGGATAAGCAGGTGTTTTACATCCACTCTGAGATAATCCCTGAGGTGCATGCTATGAAACACCTGCAAAACAGCAGCGCCAGGGATTGCAGAGCTCCTCTGTGTATTGAGCAAAACCTGTTGGAAACAGGGATTTTTCTCACATCTCCATGCTAGTGATACAGAGACCATGACAACTGTCTTGTATGCCAGGTCTGAAATCCAAATGTGGAAAATTGCTTTCGCATTCTCTCAACACAGGACACAGGGATTTCCCACATAGCCAAGAGAGAATCAGCTGTAATGGAAAGGCTGCAGGGGACTTCGTAGTTCAGGGG
>QWTY01041047.1:0-18915 GCA_008033365.1 Pseudorectes ferrugineus | reverse complement strand
TCCAGATCCCTAAACATCCTACTCAGAAAAGAACAACAGGCTCAACCAACAGGACTTCACCTCATTAAACCCTAACAAGTGCTAAAACAATTCCCCTAATGTAATTTTACTGGTCTGAGGGGAGATTTTTAAAACATCTTCAACAGCAGGTTTGTACCAACTTCCTCCTCCCATTTTTTCTTCTTCTTCTTCTTTCTTCGTGACACAGGTTCATGATTTTTAAGGTGCTATTAAAATTGTATTTTAGACACAAAATCTTTACTTAGAAAAATGCTAATAGTATCATTCAGGGGTTTGCATCTGAATGTGCAGAGCCAGCCAGTCCATCAGATGCTCTCAAAGGCTGTCAACACTATAAACCACTGTTTTTATTTTAATGTAGAAGAGTATTTTTTTCCACAAACGTGCCAGATTAATACTACAAAAGTCAAAACAAAACAAATTTACTTCATGAACATCAGCAATGACTAAAATTAATTCAAAACATTACACTTCAAATGAAGCCTTGTTATGAACAAACAGAAAAATCAACACTAGAAGAAAGTAATAGAGATATTAGTTGAAAAATCTCTCTGCCATTTTGCCAGTAGGTGTACACATAAATCCTTTAGTCCCTATCAGAGAAACAATGCCTGGAACATGCAGAAGACACCTTTGAAGCCAGTTAGAAAATACTGTTTAGAAAGGCCTAATTATCTATGCAAAACACTCACCAAGAAGTTTCATGCTAAAACGTCAGGTTGACAATGTAGAAGTAATTCAGGAACCATCTCTGCAGATAAATGGTCTTGTACCATCTCTTTGATTCACATAAAGGCCCCCCAAAAGACAGCAATATAGGAAAGTAATTCATTATAAATGCCTTTCAATTCCACACTGGACAGATGGCTTCGCTCTCTAATGTGACCTCTCTTTTTAATTTTTTTTCACTTTTACTGGATTAGATCCAGCAATCCAGTGTTAGTGTGATGTTTAACAGCTTAGACAAGACTTAAAGAGCATTTATCCCACACAGTGTTTCACTTGCATGCTGTTCATTTTTTCCACTCAATACAACAACTTAAAGATTAGAAATATAGGTATTAATAATAATTTTCTAGGGTGGTCTTTTGGAAAATTTTGCTAAATGACATTGGGAAGATGAAGAAAAAGGGAGAAGGGGGAAAAATACACATTTGTAATATGAAAGAAGTTAATCTTTCCTATACACTCAGTAGAAAACACCACACATAAGACGAAAATAAACTCTACAATTCTGCTGAATCTGGATTCATGATATTCTGGAGAGCAACAGGGGAAACTCTCCACACATCCTCTCACTTACTAACACAGTATTTACTTGCTCACAGATTTTAGGGGTTTTTTTTGGCTTTCAGTTAATATTTTCAACCCAGTTAATAATTTCTTTTCACATGTATGATATTTCAGAAGCATGAGCTGGCCCTGCTGCACGTGTTGGGTTGGTTGATGAAGGCATCGGGGGACACCATTTGCCTGCACTCATTCCAAGACCTATGGAACAGCTATTTTTTGCAGAACCAAGACTCAATATACAACTTAAAGATTTTAGCAGCAGCAGGATTTAAAACAGTATAGCTTTATAAAGAGACTTAATAGTTTTCAGGCAGCCTGATTAGAGAAATAGTATACTTTAACACATACAGGGTAATCACAGTTCTAGTGTGATTTATTCATCACGGAATTTAAGTTTTAATTTGATTCAGCTACCTGCTAGGCAAGTCTCTGCAGGTGGCAAATTCAAGTTGATAGAAGGCTGTTCAGAAGCATCAATTAACAATAGTTATTAAAACAGTGACCTCTGCCAGCTTTGGTGAGATGACACTTCCTGCTTGGATAGGCAATGAAGAGCGTGAAAAGAAATTCAACACCGCTCACGCTGAGAAAGCGACTTCACGTCTCAAGACTAAATTAGACAGCTGGCACCATCCCTGACATCTGTACAGCAATCCTGGAAGTCTCTGCCTCCTTTCTCAAATTCCACAGGTTTTCTTGGGGTTTTTTTTATTATTGTTAACACAGGCTCTTGCTTTTTACTTCTGTAGAACCTCTATAAAATGCTCACGGTTTCCTGGCTCCGGTACTAAACTCGCTTGTTTTGAGCAAGTTCTCCTCCAGCTATGAGTTTCCTTGCCAGGCTGTTTTCTCACACAGTTGTTAACACCGTCCTCTTGTCCTTTCTGAACAAACTGCTTCAGCAGTTTCCTCTCTCTTCTCACCCAATTTCCAAGTTTCTCGTGGTGGAAGATTCCAGCCAGGATCCTCTTGGCTCATCTTTCTCTTCCCTCCTCATCTGCACATTGACTTGGTCTCTGCTACTCCTGCAGTGCCTCCATCCTGCTATAAAATCTTTATTCATGACACGTCAGAAAGGAAGAATGTTCTTTCAAATAACTAATTGACTTCTAACTACCAGGAGGTGAGGTGAGGGCAGAAGGAGCAAATCTGAGTTGTGCACAGTTCTTCAGTCTTGGGGTTAAACCACAGAATGAGCAGGAGGGAGTTTCAGCACTGGAGAGCCTTGGCAATATGAATCCACAGGTGTGGGAAGGAGTCAGGATGTGTGGGCTGCAAGGAATTAAGGTGCTAAGACACAAAGGTCCTAAGGAACAAATTTGCTAAAATTTGTGCCCAACTCCAGTCCACCTTGAGGAGTGAAAGCACTGAAAGATCCAAACCTGAGAGAAGGCAGACTTCCATTGATTCTTACAAATCTGCTTGTTTTCAACTTTGCTACGGATGTTATTTCGGTCACAGAGGAATTACGCTTTATTATTGAGTGGATGCAAAAGATTAAGTTATGTGCCTAAATAGTCTAGCAGTGTTTACATATAAACACAGGGTGGTCTGCTGCAAAAGCATATGCACACAGAGCTGTATCAAACACTCACCATCTGCACTGCTCACTCACAAAAGGCCAAACCTGGTACAGCACTTAAGGATGCATGTGGAATCGTTTGGCCAGTCCTCCAGAAGCCAAGACAGAGTGTTTAAGGGTTGGATTTACAAAGACATTTAGAAACCTGAGGCTGTGATTCAACAATTTTCAGGCTTCAGCACCAATAGTGACATAAGGCACTGACACATCCCCTCCTGCACAGCATTCAGCCCCCTCAACTGCGCTGTGCTGGAGGAGCTGGAGCTCACAACTGAACTGGCTTGAAAAAAAAAAAAAAGATGCATTAGTTTAAATCTAAACCAGTTTCATGATTCAACTCCCTGTGTGGCTGCACGCGCTGTGTCCCAGCACAATTCCTGCTGGCACTACACATCACGGGCCAGGAATGCTGTACACTAGGGTCATTCTATTACAACAATAAAATATTGGTTTATGGTAAAATGTTGTTACTTAAACAGCATTGTTTATACAGCAAACACAATTCTGAATTCTTCAGTGCCACCGTGAGTCCACTGCTAAGTGATGTGGTGCAGACCTGCGTGGAACGTCCTCAAAGGTCTGAGCTGACAGTGATGGCACAGATGAACACAGGTTCTCCTGCTGAAAGCTTCTGGAATGCAAACCTGCTGCTGAATCGAACAGGCTCTGGACATCTGCACATTTACATTAAATATGAACACACACCTCTGTAACACACTCTGAAAACACAGGTTGTCAGTGCATACTTTGTTTTTTAAGACAGAGCAAAAAGACATCTGTTCACAACACTGAACTCCAGTGCACCACCTTAAAAAGCGGAACTTTAATAAGGAAAACTTTAAGTTACAAATAGAGACCTTGCAGTCCAATTCCCAGGGCTGTTTTATTACAGTATTGAAATAGCTTTCTTTGTACTTACGTGGAATGCTCTTCAAAATGCCTTTAATTCACAGCAGTAATCATGAGAGGAATATGGATATTAGAATGTGTGAAAACTGGTTAACAAAACAAGCATGCATCTACTTTACAGTCATCAGCAGGATCCTGCCTGAGCCTGCACTGGTCTGTGCTTTATGGAAAGCATTAACTCCTTTATACACACCTTGAGAGGAAAACCAGCCCTCCCTTAACCATTCAGCATCAGTGATACAATAATTTCAGAACCAAAACTCCACAGCACATATGTATTGTTTATATTTCCACTTCTTCATGAAACACAATGTTGCACCACAACCCAACAATAAATGCTAACAGGGGTAATTTCCAAGGGCCTGGCTAAGAATCAGGATTATTACATCAGTGTTTATCTACAAAGATGGTTCCTGAATTATTCCTAACTTGTCAAGCAATTTGTGCCCCACACATCAGCCTGAATTTGCACATGCACACACGTTTCCACGCAGCAGAGCTGTCTCAGAATTCCTCGGGAGAAACTCAAGCCAAGAGACCCAGCCAGAGTCCTTTAAAAGGGAAAAACAGCGTTTGCACACACACAGAGATGTGCCCCACAGTGTTCCCAAGCTGGATAATGCCCCTCCACCCTCTCGGGGTGCACCTGGAGTTGCTGGGTCAGTGCTGTGAGGTGAACTCCCCTCTCCTGCACTCCCAGTGAGGGACAGGGGGTTAAGCTGATGCTGATCTCAGTAAACACCAGACGCTGCTTTGACAAGGGCCTCAAAGTAAGGCATCAAGTTTGGTCCTGCTTCGAGGAAATGGGATGGGCTGGGATGGTTTCTAGCCCACCTGCCCAGCCAGATTCCCAAGGGAAGTGAGTGGGGCTGTCTGCCATCTGGGACAGGCCCCGCTGCGTGGACTGACCACCTGATGGGATCCTGACACCGTGCATTACTCCACACTGCCACTGAACTTGAGTTCAGCCTTCTCAAGCTAGAATTCAGTATTTTATAACGTGTTATTTTCAGCTCTGCTATTGAAGATTTACTGCAACAGCAAAGCCTTCTCACTCTCTTTCTTTGTGCTTTATTTCTCCCTCAACAGAGCAGAAATTACAGTACTTACCTCCTTTTATGAACAGCAACAGATGATGCATGATACCTATTATTTACTCCATACTTATGAGAAGCAGCGAGATTTTACCTTTGGGTGCAGCGACTGATGAACAGGAAACACAGGATGCTGTGCCCAGTTGGAACCTTTTATACACTGGGCTTGACCATGACAGGCACTGCTGGCAGGAAGAGATCTTAGTGATCACTTCTCTTAGGCACATCAACTCCCAGAACTTAGTGAAGGCATCACAAATTCCAGAGGCTGGGAGGAAGGGAGGATTAGGGATCTAACCCTCTGGAGAACAGCTAATGTATCAAAACAGGAGAGCAGAGCAGACCATTTCATGCACGGGACCAAAATACACAGAATTAGCAAGTAAAGACACAAATTTTAGGCCTCATCAATAGACTTCAAACAGCCACTCAAAAAAAATCATCCACTTCAAGGTCTAGCACTTTGTTAAAATTATAAATTGTGGTAGAAACAGGCAAGTCTTAATATCACTAGTTCTAAGGGTACTTAGGATACTTGATATCAGCCTTTAAGGATCCTTAAGATCAATTTGTTCTTCTGTAATTAAGAGGGAAGCAAAGGTGAAGAAAAAAGCAGAAAAGATGAGATATAAATGTTGTACAGCCCACTGCAATTTACTACACAAGCTTTTACCCATTTCTACTTTTGTGATCACTTACTTTAAGTTTTCTTGAGGGAATTTCATAATTAGTCCTGGTTTTTAGCTCTTCAGAATTATGCTCTGACCAAGTACTTCGATCTGCCTGTGATACTACAGAGATAAAAATCTATCCTACAACTCAGAGGTTTATCAAAAGACTCCTTCAAGGTCATCTTCACACTTCAGTAGAAAAACTGAAGATAACAAGTACAATTAGGCATTTATAAACTCAAGACTCTCCCAGTACAAACATTTAGGAGAGACAAGCCCTTCAAAAACATTTTATAAAAAATACGCTTTCATCACTTCTTCCTCCAGCATGACAAGCTGTTCCTTAGGTTGAGATTTTTTATAGGGCTTATGGAAATTAAATGCGTGGCTTCCACTGAAAGTCAAGGTGGGGGAGGAGGGCGAATTCCCTTGAGGAAATTCTCTGAGAAAAACTCTCTCCTTGAACAAGAAAGTTGGTTAAAGGACAGGGCTCATCATGGCTGTAACTCCTGGGCATGGTGAACACAGTGCAGACGTGGCAGCAAAGTGACGGCAGAAATTCACTGCAGCTTTCTGGCCATTTTCCCACTCTTGGAATCAGATTCCCTCTCATTTGTTATTTCCACTCACACAAGGATCATGCGCAGCCCCAGCAGAGATCAGACAGGTTTTAAGTTCATTGTGGCTTTCGAAATGTTGGAGCCTGTGAGCTGGAGTTTAAAGTCTTTCATGGGGCTGAGAGCTGGACTAAAGCCAAGTACCACAGTAAGAAATACAGAAATTCAGAAGTGTAGTCCTGTACCTGCATCACTTGACTTCACCTGCAGAGCTTCCCTAAAAAATAAAACCTAAGCTAGCATTAATGCCAAATATATCTAAAGTAGAATAAGCCCTGCAAAACTACTATGTCTGGTGCAATCAGGGAGAAAAGCTCAGCCTACTAAAAAATAATATGATTCTGTTTATGTAGGCAGGCTAAGAGAGAAAAGTGCCCAAGTGAAATCCAAGGAATGAAGATCTCCCAAGGTAAGTACAAATATGATAATTAACAGTGCCTAGCTTAGTTCCTAAATACGGTTCCCTATCCACTTCATGAATATCGAGCTCAAAATTTGTGAAGAGCAAATTCCTTCAAGCAATGTCAAGTTGGTTATTCAAAGTAAAGAAATTCCAAATTGTCAGATAATTTCTAACAGTAAATAGACAGAGATTAAAAAAAAAAAAAGGAGAGTCTATGCACTCACAGTCCTTTATTTATAAGCAAACAAACAAACGAAGAAAAAATGAAGACTGTCCAGTGTAATGTGACTGAGTGGTACGAAATAATCCACCTGTCCCTGGGACTGTACTTGGTCAAAAGCCAGGGTTTGTACTCTGCCAAACATCTCGAAAGTGCTGCCAGAGAAGGGCCAATAAAACATTTCTTGCAGACCCTGCAGACAACACGAGCCTGATGAACCCTTTCTGATCAGGAGCCCCAGTGTCTGGCCTGTCTGTCAATGCCAGTGGCTCTCAGCAGGGAGTGGTTTATTATTCTAATAAGATGCTCCAGTAAAGAGAGGGTCAGCTGAATCACTGCCATGAGAAGATTTAATTAGATTTTTACACTGACTAAAGACATTCCCTGCGCACACACAAAATTCAAAATTTGGAGATAAATGACAGTGTATTTTAAGGCAAGGTTACTTTTGTTTTCTTTTTGTTTTAAACTTCCTGTTTCTGTTTTTCCTTTTCTTGAGATAGTTGTTTACATTACATTTACACTGTCCAAGCTTAAAGGTTTCTTGTGAAAGAGTTCAATAATTTTCTGATTGAAAACTCTCTAGGCAAACCTACTGAAGTATTCCACCCAATACATATCTCTATAATCTCCTAGGAAAAGGTCTGAAAACCCATACCTAATTAAAAATTAGAAAAACCCAACAGAACAACCCAAATTTGCTTCATCACAGAGTAAAAGCTGCAGAACAGTTGGATATTGAATACATGTACATTATATACCAATGCACTATTGTTAATATGCTGTTTTAATTAAAAATATACTGGATAAAGAAGAGAAAGGGGCTCAGCTGTATTAATCCACACAGCTGCAAACTACCTGTATTAGCAGACAGAACGTTCATTAAGGGTAACCTCGTATCAAAGATTTTTCTAAAAGCCACCAGAGGAACGCTGAAGTCAACCACGAGGGCCAGGGCCATTAGGGCTGTTTCAATCATTAGGAAACCATTATCTCAAATTCATGCTGCTACCAGGATACAGGTTCACCCAGTAACATGACAGCAAATTATATGATTAATTAGCTCCCACATAGCTACTGTGAGTCAGCCAGTTGAAACCGATGCCCTACAGAAACAGATAAAATATTACCAAATGGTAGCTATTGGCCCAAAAGATCTTCCTGCAGTTACACTTCCAAACATCAGTAAATTTGCTGATGTTTTAAGGGAGCTCCCCATCCATGCTCACTTTGCATTCACTACTCACTGCACTGACATGCAATTCTGTGTTTGATTTTTCTTTCACCATTTAATTATTTTTACTTTTCGGCCTAATTGCAACCATCAAGTTTCCTGTAGATTCAAAACATAACCTACACTGGCATTCATCTAGTGGCACCCATTCTTAAGAGCACTTCATAGGCATTTTTAAAAAGGAGACAAAATATTTGCCATTGATTGTACCATGTAACTATTTGGCAAAAGACACAATCAGACAAACACTGTACAACAACTCTGAAAAGGAAGATGGGAAAGCTGGAAGAGAAAGCTTAACTGAGAACAAAACAAATTAAATTACATCCACCACTGAGAACTTCCCTGCTCTGACTGGTGTCCTGCACCCCATCCCATCAGCTGAGTCAAGTGGTGAGAAGTCAGCAACAGCAAAATAAAAACCATGGGCAAACAAAACAAATGGCTCATTTTATTCTTTTCAAGGGCTTTAAAAACCCCCAAAGTATGTGTGTACAAACATTACCCAGTATTACTGTGCTCAGTGCTACCTGACACCTGGAGAGGCTCTGCGCACTCAGAGCTGAACTCCTCTCAGTACATCCTCTCCTCCACGCTCAGGAGATGGGAATGAGCTACTTATGTAGGATCTGAAAACAACAGAAGTCAACTATGGAGAGACCTTATGTGAGAGAAAACAACTTCATCCTCAAAACTCTCTGAAACAAACCAGAGCAGGTTAAGAGATAAGGAAATATTTGAAACAACCTGAAATCTAAGGACCATCCAATAACCAGGTTCTCTGTGTACTTTCTTCCCACCAGCGTTTTAAGAGCTGTTGAGAATTTCAGCAGAAGGTATTTGAGAGATTTGCAAAATGCACACCTTTAAGATCCAACATTTATTTACTGACACTTTAACAAAGCAATTAGTGCAAAAGCAAACTGTTCACTTGCATTAAGAGCTTTCTGGTGGAGGGTGATGCCTAAGACACCAAAAATTAACTGGCTTTAATACACATCAGCATAGAAACAGATGATTTGATCATGGCACTGCTGAGAGATGCAGAAGTACAGAGTAGGAGAGAAAGAAGGATATTACAACACTCAGGCTTCAATATCAGAATCTTTATCCCTATCGATGACTTAATAAAAAACTGAGGGAAGACAGCAATTGTGGAACAACAAAAAGAAATTCGTAGCAGCAGATAATATTTTAGTTGTACTAGCAAAAATTATAATTGATTTTCTGTCTGTGGTGTTAAAGTTGCTATCTTTGCTCTGAAAATAAATTTTCATTTTAAAAGCATAATCACATGTTAAAATAGTTCTACCTGGCATTTTCTGTCCACAAGCTCATTTTACAAGAGGGATACAAGAGCCACCATTGCTCTGTCATGTCAAGAAATCCATTTCACTTCCTTAGGAATACCTAAGATTAGAAAGCATTATATTTGCTTATCATCTACTATGCTGTAAAATCATGTTGTTGAAGAAGGAACCTTTTGTCTAAATGAAGAGCAACTTTCAAACTAGAAAAGATCATGGAAGCATCAACATAGAAACTGTTTTTAAGCCAAATTTCAGATTTAAAAAAACCATGCAACTATTACTTTAAATGCCAAGCACTCCTCCTTGTAGCACGCTTTTCAATTAACTCATCAGCTTCTCACCATGGGATTTTTAAGCAGGCTACTATAATCTACATTACAACTTAATGTAGTTTCTTCCAAAATATCTGTTTTCTCCTTCCATCAGCCACCGCCCTCAAACCGTCCTTCTCAAGGGTTCACAAGCAGTGGGCTTTCAGCTCTTTTCAAGACCTGTCTACATGGCACACACAAATCTGTCATGAGCAAAAGCATCATCTCTGCTGAGCAACTGTCAAAATGCAAAAGCCAAAATGAAAGAAGGTTCTGCATGTAAAATAGGGAAGTAGAAAAGCCTGGGTTTTGGCTTCAGGGGAGCTCAGCTTTGCAGGGCTATTTTGGACACAGATATTACATTCTGACTTGAAACACATCAAAACCGTAGGGTGTTTTTTGCCACTCCTAGAGCACATTTGATTTTAATACCAAACACTGAATACAACAATCAGCAAAAGAGCTCAACAATTTAGAGGCCACAGAAGTTTGGGCAGCTTGACACAGACTGACAGGCTCCAGTCAGGCTTGTGTGTAATTATTTCATGTGTCGGCACTTTGTCTTCCATCACTGAAATGAGCACCTAAAGGCAAGAACACAAAGGATACAGGATAATACATCACCACTCATTTATCACAACCAATGCTGACAGTGGATACTCAGAGCTTCCTATTAGGCCTTGCAAGTAGGAGTTATCTGGTCATTCATTCCTCACAACGTGTCACTCTGGATTTTTAAAACAAATTACCTGGTCTTGAACAACCAAAAATAAAAGGTAAAAGTCCAGACTCTTCCCCTGGATGGAAGCATCTGCCTTGTGGTTAATGACTCCTCTTATCCCAGCTTTGTACCAATATTGCTCGAGTCACTCCTAGCACTCCTGCACAGCTTCCAGATGATAAAATTCTCACCATTCCCATGGGGAAACTGAGGCACAGAACAACTCAGCAAACCAGTAACTTGCTCTGCAAAAACTTGTTGAGGCGGCTCTGCATCTTTAAGTGCTTTCAAACACACATGGCACAGAATGAAAAGGCTGAATACTGTTCCACAATCACATTTTGAGAGGGATGGAATCAAAGCGTTACAGGCAACAATGGAGCATAATGATCCTACACAGAATATAATCTTTATTTCATTTCATTCCAGGTAAGCTCAGCAAACGTTAAATAAGTGATTCACTACTTTACCAGGAACTCTGTGCCAAACTCTTACTTTCTTTCCCAAAACTGACTTTCAAAGAACAATCTTGAGCAACACAAAAGCATAAATTTAATTTCAATGCAAAAACTGCTGCATGGAGGTGCTTTTGGTTGCTAAAATTAGAGGGCTTACTACAGGATTCCCCTGGCCATGACTCACAGACAATAAAGACACGGTGTGCAGCCACAGAAAAAAGCCAAAACCAAGCCTGCCAATGTTAACAAGGTCTTCCCTGTCCAGTTTTAACTCCCTATGTTACCCATGCAAAGGTAAGAATCATGTAAATACACAAATAATGAGGTGAATGTATCTATGTCAATTAGCAGCGTTCATCACACTATTAATACACTTATTTTCACAATAACATACAGATACTGCTGAGTAACATCACTGAAATTGAAAGGATGGAGTTACTCCAGTGTAGGTAAAACCTACACAGCAAAGAGCAAGTGCCTTCCCAAATTAACCCATAAGAATGGAAATAACAGCAGAGCAGCACCTATAAAGGGATGAAAACTGAGTCACTTCACCCAGTGAAATATCTAATGGTTCCATTTTATTTATTTTTTCTCACTGTGTGTTGGGAAAATGGGACTAGAAAATAAGTGTACCAAAATACTTCAAATCATTTTAAGTGAAGATTCTATTTAGAGGCGAAAACTATGAAGTCATCAGCTGGAATTTGCTACCCCAAGCTTTTCTCATTTAACCCATCCATAGGGTTCCTTGTAAACACACAAATACCCAGAGAATGCCCTAAAGTGAAATTAAAAAGTAATAACAGTTATTTTTAACAGCAGGTAAAGAAAGCAGAGCAAAGCAGTTCTCCTCTGCATCCTCTGTAGTTAGAAAGGACACTTAGGCATCCTCTCCGACCCTGCAGTCTGATTGGGAGCACGGCCAGAGCCCGGCACCACCATGGTCCCCAGGGATGGGAACAGCCCCCTGAGCTCCCAGGACACCCCCACGGTGCAGTTCATCACTTGGGAAAACTCCACCCTTTGTAGAATTACTGCTGAAACTACAGGGGGCTTTAATTGCCTTTACTTCCAGGGAAGATTTGCATTTTTGAAGTTTTTTTTCCTGTGACACACACCTAGAGCTTCCTTCTCATGGGTACAGGGTTCCCATTTGAAGGCACTTTTATCCCCCCTCTACCACTGTAGCTGTTTAGTTTTCCTCTCAGACAGACAAAGGTTACTTTGTAGAGGTACAAAAATAAAGTCATTAATTAATACATCCACAAAGGGCTTATACCACATTACACAGTATGATTATACAATAAAGCTGGTCTGGCTAAGCCACCAAAACATAAAGACCTTCTCACTCCACCTTATTCCAGCTCTGCTCTTCCTGCTCCTCATCCCTGACAAGGGAATATACAACCAATGCAGATGGAACCACTTGCTGTAATACGTTTTTGAATTTGGCAAGAGGCAGTTTTAATTTATTCTTTTCAGATTGATTGTCTGCTGCAGAAAAGCAGCCTCGAATCCCCATCCCCCAAATAGCAAAGCTAAAAAAAAAGGGAATGGGGGGGGGTTAAAGCAATCTTATTATAAAATCATAGCTTTAGCAAAAGCTTTGATATCATTATTAGGTTTGTACAAATTTCCTCTCTTATCTAGCTTGTTCTTCACTGTCTTAATTAGTTCAACCACACGTAGTTTGTGTTCTTTTTAACTTTTTTTTTGACACAGAAACAAGCAGTTAAACTAGTATTTGCAGTCTTTAATTACACATTAAAATCTTCATCCTTAACTTTCTTTTTTACTGAAAGTACAGGGATTCCCTACAGTGCAATATTAATGTTATGCTCTAAATGCTGCAAGGGCATCTTCTAATGGTTGGGACTGTGGAACAACTTTTAATTAATTGCCACCTTTTAATGGCACGGTTCTCACACAAACATTACCTTTAAGGCAAACATACATCAAAGAGTCAGAAATTTGCTCTTTTACAACAGAGCTGCGGTCCCCAGTAACTCTAAACTCACTAAGGGTCTGCTGCTCTGGATCTGTGCATGTTCTGGAAACAGCAGATCAACGCTGGTACACGGCCCAGAGTCTCCAAAAAGATTCATCTTTTTCACTTCCCAAATACAGTGTTCCAGTTAATCCTCCCCAAAGTAGACGGGAATGATTTCAAATCGCGGTGCTCGGTCACACAGGGCTCCACATCACACTCACAACAATCCTATTTGGGGGATTATTTGTGGAATATGACAACAAAACACCAACAGCCACCAGCCCCAGGTGCTTTTTGGCTCATGTCTCTGTGACAGGCACGTGCACAGAGCTCATCACATTGGTCCACAGTGGCTCATAACACACTCGTAAGAAAAGCTCTACACACAGTAAAGAAATTGTGAAATCTTAATTGCATGCACTCTCATCCCACAGTACTTGGTTAGAAGAGTTGTTGAAAAGTGAATAAATAAAACAGATTTTTCCTCCATGTTAAAATACACGGTGAAGTTTTATCTCCTAACCAATGTTTCCTGCCCAGAGAAGCTGTGGCTGCCCCAGCTCTGGAAGTGTCCAAGGCCAGGCTGGACAGGGCTTGGAGCACCCTGGGACAGTGGAAGGTGTCCCTGCCCATTGCAGGGGGTGGGATGGGATGAGCTTTAAGGTCCCTTCCAACCCAAACCATTCTGTGGCTCTTTAATGCATATTTCAGTAATTTACTGCGGATAAAGCAACATCCAAGATCCTTTTGTATTGTATGGACAGAAATTATTCTCCTGTTAATGAATATCATAAGGAACATTTAGTTTTAGTCAAAGTATTTCCTTTGGACAATCTGTGTTGATCAATGCCTGCTGGTTTTTTGTAATTACTTTGTAAGAAAATATGCAGCTGTATAGTACTTAATGGAATGAAATTAAATTCAGCATATAACTACAGCCAAAAAAAAAAAAGCATTGATTTGGCATAACAAAACAAAGAAGATTACTGCAGAAACCCCTGCTGTCAGATATATCAACATATTAGGAGATTAAATCAAGATTAAAATGTTTAAAAGAATTGTTTTTCTAAAGATGCACAGAGCAGCAAAGCTCGTGTTTTTTGGTATCTAAACAGATTACAAAGCACCTGAAAAGTCCTGAAGTTAACAGATACATAACCCAGGTGAACAGCACTGAAAATACAGCAGAGACATCAAACAATTTAAGAGCACCTATTTTAAAGTTTACCTCTTACTCTGAAATACAAAGTTCAAGTGGATTGTTCCTTCTCTCTTTGTTGGAGCAGAGTTTGGTAAGGTATCTTTGGCTACAAACAGTGAGATGACCACTGTTATATCCCTGCCATGTTATTGGATTTGATCTCGCTGGAGTTGCCCAATAAAGCCCTTCATGAATCAAAACTGTACTGTGAATTTTTTGCTTTCCAGCTACCTTATACTGACTGCTAAACAATAAATACCACATAACTAAGAGAGACAGATTGCCGTTACATTTAATAGCAGACTGTTTCCCCCCCACATTTAAACAAAACATACCCAGAGCAGCAGGATAAGACAACAGCCAGCCACAGAGCTCTGGAACATTGTCCCTGCTGCTGACATGGGCAATTGGGAACAAAAAAATATCTGTTTTTAAAAGCTTAGACTCATCTCTCATCCAAATGACAAGGACTGGGTAACTCACTTGTGTTACATCTGAAATCCAGAAAGGAAACCGAACACCCACCCAAGGGCTGCTCCCTTGGAAACCTCAGCTCCAGACAGGTTAATGATGTGTTATCACCTCGGAATTGTCCCTCAGAATCTGTTACACAGATGGGTTCAGTCAAGGGAGATGCTTCCCTAGCTTTGGGATTCCAATCTCCTGGCTACACAACCCCTGAACACACTGCAGTCAGGGTGGGAGTCAGGGATAAATGGCAATACACTGCAACTCCCACTAAAACAGCTTCACAAAAGAGCTCTGCAACAGGAGTTCAACAATTTACTAAAACTGAAAAGAAAACAGCACAATGATGTGATTCAAACTCCGCACAAGACACCAAATACTAAAATTAATGTTCAATCGACATGGTACACGGCTGCAAAGTAATTAAACTTATTCTTGTAAATATTATTGTCTTACAACATAAAGAACTAATTTTTAATCTTTTCTTTCTTTCATATAAAAGGGGATTAATTTGTGGAGCAAAAGGGTCACATGTTTCAGCAACATGTTCTTTTACAGTTCCTGTTGCACTGTCTTGCTAAAATCAAGCTAAAGGAATTCTGTGAGAAACTTAAACATGAACAGGGATATGAAATGAGCTCCCTGTATTGAAAGTTATTGGAAACTGATCTCTTCCTTATTAATACAATTCCCCATCATGTACGAAAAGATATCTCCATGTTCCAGAATGCAAACAGAGTTTTAATCTTTAATTATATTCTCAACCTCAGCTCTTCTGGAGAGAAGTATAGATGGGGCCTGAGGATTATTGCTTTATTACATTATCATCTCCATGGTATTTAATGAATATTGATACTTAATGCAGCTTTGCCAGTACAGGCAAAGAAGAATTTCAGAACTGCACAAAGAACTTCTGATGACTTTTCTCAAAACAGAAAATAAAGCCACACACTTCACTCTTCTACTCTTGAATACTTCAGGAGGAGGCCCAAAGGCTGGAGTCCAGCTCCTGATACTGAATTATTGCAATAACAACATGGCACGTTAAATAACCCCACCCCTACACCCGGTGTCACACTGAACTGAATCAGATTCCCCATGGAATCACAATGGTTTGGGTTGGAAGGGACTAACACAGCATAATTTAAACAAGTTCTCTTCAAAAATACAAAACTTATGAACATTTATTGGCTTAAGCATGTTTTGCCATTACCTTCAGAATAACCTGCCTCCTCCTTACACACTGAAAATCCCTGAACATAGGAAGCAATTAGATGGTGTTTATAAAACGAAATGCTGAAAAAACACTTTCTTCCAAAAAACTCTTGGCAAAGGGCTCATCAGGACTTTTCCTTAATGCAAAAATTGTAATTATACAAGTTAAGTTCCAAATAATTTATTCTGGCACATCTGATGACTGGGTGTATAGTTTTTTATATATATATAAAACTGTTAAAAACAGCAATCTTTTTATTTAATACTAAATCCTTCCTTAAGGGTTAATTTGAGTATCCTTAAGAAATCTCTAGACCAAAGCCAACAGAATCTGACAGAACTAATTATATGACAGAACCATTAAACAGGTAAGACATTAATGCTATGACAGAACAACACTTTGACTACGCTGGTATTGAATCAAGCTCCAATAAACACAGAGTTTGGGATATCTGTACAGTTCTGTTCCAAATCCAGATGAACAAATACCTGCTGAGCCAGGAAATTAACTTTTTAAGGAGACCACTCACTATGGAGCATCTTTAGCTAATGCAGCTCCAAAGGATGCAGGAAGTATAGACTTCTTTTGAATATATCCTTCTTCTCTATTAGAATCACCCAGATGAATTCTGAGGTGTAGAGAGCAGATCAGAGACCTCCTCCATCTCACCCAGAACAAGTAGCAGAAACAAAGTGGCCATCCAGAGTCTCTATATCCTCAAGTCCTTGTTATTTCCTAAAAGAAAAGTTATCTCCACAGATTTTTTTTGCTCATTTATCTCAAACAGTATCATGGGCAGCACTCTCTTTTCCTTTATTAAATAAAAAAAAGGAAAGTAATTTTGCTGGTGTGCTCCCAGCAAGAGAGTACAAATTTACAGAGATTTTTACTCAATCTATTACAATATTTTCACTGTCATGTTAGGGCATACATCAGACCACAAGAGATTTACAAGACAAGCTGAAGAACCTTAAAACAAAAAAACTGGACTCTCTTTTACTCAAACCTCTCTGTTCATCGAGCCTGAAGTTGTCAAACAAGAGCCAGACTTCCACTTGTTTATTGTTTATAGTGTGCTTATTTCTCCAAAACCACAAAGTGACAACAAATGACCCTAAAAGGCACAATAAAGGGCAAGAGTCTCGGTACCTTCTGTGGTGATCAAGTTCTTGTTCTGGCAATTTTCTTCCAGACAGAGAAGACAGATGATTAATCTGGGAGCACTGAGAAAGCCCCATGCAACAGAGCTATCAAAATCACAGGGTTTCCAACCGAGACCCCTAAAAATTCCCATTAAAACTAACTGACCCTCTTGTGTGTGCCACTGAACTC
The DNA here is from genome assembly GCA_008033365.1 of Pseudorectes ferrugineus. NCBI lineage: Eukaryota > Metazoa > Chordata > Aves > Passeriformes > Pseudorectes > Pseudorectes ferrugineus. The sequence goes on along the minus strand of QWTY01041047.1, from coordinate 1,861 downwards.
TGCTGCAAGAACACAGACAACATCCCGGGCTTCCTCTTTTCTTCCTTCTCCAGCTCACAGTGGCTCACTGCTGTTGTTTTCCAGCTGGACAGTGACACACCAGACTCCCTGGGATCCCAGCAGGGTGGTCCAGCAGCAGGAATTACCCTGTGGGTTACCTGCTCTCAGCATCCCCGAGAGAATTCTGCTCCCTCAGGGTCTCGGAGACAACTTCATAACCGCAAATTTGCTTTTGAGATGTGGCGCCAAGCAAAATAATACAGGATTAATTAACTGCGCCAATTACTGCATTTCAAGAGGAAAAGAAAAGCTACGCTGTCATTTCTTATTGTCTTTATTTATTGATTCCCAAGCAGGAGCAGCCACCCTGGTTTCCAGCAGGGCTGCAGGCAGACGCTTCCCCAGGCACTCAGAAGGAGCTGACAGCTCTCAGCACTTCAGCAAACGCTGCCTTGAGATTCCTTAACAGAAGGAAGGAACCAGCAGCCAGATGAGAGGCATGTGAGGGAACGCATCCATTAGCACGTACAGGGAGATGTCTTGTTAATAGAAGACAGAAGGAGGGACAAAGCAGGCAGAGAAAGCAGCCAGCAGTTAGTCATTTTCTCACACAGATCATTTGGCTGGGAATGAGACACACATCAATCCAGCCTTCCTTTCTGCACTTTCAGAGCCAGGGAAAACCAATATTGAAAAGCAAAACCGAACGCCAAAAGGCCTCTCTTCAAAACTGCTCAGCACCCTTAGAAGCCCTCAAATAACAAATGGTGAGAAAATGTAGATTTTCCTCATAGTGGCTGCATAGGGCAGAGAACTTCCATTTGCCAAACCACCTTTTGGATTTAAAATTACTGCTGTTTCAGATATTTACTAGTGAAAAACCAGAGGTTCTCACCTCCAAACCAGAGCACATCAGAAGGCAGCCTAAGATTGGGGAGGAAAAGGGGTGAGGGCCCACCAAGAATCACTTTTGCCATCAGCAAAACCCTTTCTCCAGCTCCTTCTGCGAGCATAAAGTAGGAAGAGATGGCTGAGCCTCAGAGACAGGCTTGGGTTTGCTTTGTTTGATTGGTTTCTTTAAAAAAAAAAAGGCATTTTGGAGAGGAAAGAAGAAAAGCAGAGCAGGGAGAGAGACTGAAGGCTCAAGTGAACAGTGAATTGACACAAAACTTGATTTTTCTGCTGTATCACCCCCTTTATGAGGAGAAACACCATTTGGGTATGTTTAGCTTGTGGCATACAACGCAAGTCTCACCCCAGCAGCAAAGATCAAAGACCTGGATGAGCAAGAAAATTGCTCAGCTCGCACCACTGCCACCGAGAACGTAAAGTGCAACAGCAAAAGTTACTCATGCAGTTTCTTCAAGGAACAGGACCATAAACAAACAGATTAGTAACCTGCCCTCTAATACTACCTTTAACTCAAATGTAGACATGTTTACTAGCAAACCAGCCACGTGCAAAATCTGCATAAGAATAAATTGGTTTTAGGAGATTCTTTGCCCAAATCATCACCTCTGATACCTCCTGAGCAAGTGTTTCCTGCGTTCCTTTGCTGGCAGAAAGGAATTACTGCAGTGTTGATATTTGCTCCAACCTGCTCTCCTGAAATGACATTTTGGCATAAAGCTGGTTTCAACTCCTTCTGCTTAAGAAAAGCTCTAGATAATATAGTTGCTCTGAACAACATTTAATAAACACTTGACTCGTTGTTACTCAGCCCAATGACTTGTCACTGAACTTAATTTTAATAGCATACATCAAAGCAAAAATAGACCAAGAAATGGTTACCCCTTTCTTGATGAATTAATAAAGCTTAAAAAGAAAATAATCCTTCAATTGCCATGGGAATATTAGTATG
>QWTY01041041.1:4070-20807 GCA_008033365.1 Pseudorectes ferrugineus | reverse complement strand
GTCCACCAGGAGCCCCAGATCCTTTTCTGCAAAGTTGCTGTCTAGGCAATTGGGTCCTGGCATATACTGGTGTATCTCCTGCTGACCGTGCTCTGCTGGAACCCCTGAGTTCTCATCAGTCTATTTATCCTGCCATACAACCTGAGAGAGGCGCAGCACTGACACCACCTATCCTTATCCTGTGGCTCTGCTGGAGGGAGTTGTAATTCTTTCATCAATGCACCTACCTTTAATAAAATGCCTCCATCCTTGGAGACAGAGCTTTAGTTGTCTTGGTAGCCTATAGAATGATGAAAGATCAGGGGATTTTTACTTTTCATGGGTAAGTTACTTGGCAGATATTCCCAATGTATCTTGAATCTTTGGCCTAAGAATGCCATGCATGGTTTTGCAATACCTAGGGCAGACAACAGGAACAAGATGAGAGTGTCTTTAACTCAGTTGCCAAGTAGAGAAACTTTGCCGAGGACTAAAAGAAAGCACAGTCTTTAAGAGAAGGAAGACTAATGAAGTAGGTCATGACACAGAAATGTGAGTGGCCTTTTGCAAACGTAGCACAAAATGGGGCTTTGCAAAGATGATGCAATCTGAGAGAAGTGGAAGAATGTTGTTGTACAGTCTGCTTGGAGATTTTGATAGGAATCCTCATGCTAAATCAGACAGAGAGAATTTGCATGTGTCATTGCTTAGCAGAGATCTAGACTTCTTGTCAGGGGTAAGAAAAATCCAATCCAGGTTTTATATCAAATTGCTTGCAAAAGCCAAAGCAAGAAAAAGAGACTGTGGCTATGGTTGCATGATCATTAATACCATATCTGTGTTCTGGAGAAACATCCAGCAAGACAAATTAGATTGGTCACACGCACACAATTGCATTTCTGTCTATTTAATTAGAACATGGTGTTAAGTTTGTGCCAGCTTTCTTAGTTTTACACTGATTTTATGATGATTGTAGAAAGACAGGCAATATTCGATCCATAATAAAACCTGCTAATGCAAATATTTTTGAATATGAACCACCAGAGTGAGTATAAGCTTTTACGTAAGATCTGTAAGTACGGCTTTTTAAATCTGTTTATTTAGGAATTCTTAAATTACATATATCGTCTCATATAACTACAGTATGGTATTTTTTCCAAAATGAAGGTCTTACTGACAGACCTACAGGTTGTATTGCATGCATTTCTGGTAAAAAGAAAGGTCATCTCTTGGTACCTTTCTACCTGTCCTGTTCACAGGACTGGATGCAGGGTATGCAGATGAAAAGCTCACTGCAACATCCCAACTAGGACTGGGTTTACTACAATGGCCAGACTGAACTAAGAGGGCTCAGCCATCATAACTGCACCTGGCTACTAAGAATACTTACTACTGAGATGCCTTACTCCAAAGAGCACTTACCGAGGTTATACAAAATGTCTGAACCAGAGGAAGCACCTTAGCTGTGGTATTTAGTTCTCCTATTATTGCTGTCTGGTTTAGCCTCATACCCCTGCCCTTTCTTCTCTGCCTTCTGTTTTGACCTTTATGGCTAAAAAGGTCTCTTTTGTGACACTGGCATGTACTCATAATTTAGAAAGCAACTAAAAGCAATGTCTTAAGTGGGTTGATGTTGGTGTAGGTCACTCAAGTTCCATGGTAGCAGTAGTAGTCCCTTGTGTAGTGTCTGCCTTTGTCACCAGAGAGGTTGTCAATGAAAACTGCATTTTCTGCCTCTGCTGTTTGTTTGCCTCACATTTAGGTGTGTGTTTGTCTGGTTTTGTTTTCAAGGAAGCGACACTGAACTTTAACAGCAATTCCCATCCGTAGCAACTCTGCTGAAAGGACAGTTCTTACCATCTTTAATATCACCTGAAAGATTACCAGGACTGTTTCCCTTTAAAAATCTCTTTACAAGTAAAGGGCAGAGGAATAAGGGGTAGTTAATATGAAACTGTGAGTTAATACTTTAAAATTTCAGTTCTTTGACTTTTTTTTTCCATTTTATCTTTGAGAAAAGGTTAGTGATTCTTAATAGTTCCTGTTGCTGGGGACTAAGGCATTGAAGATCAGAATCTTCTCTGCTTAGTGTTAGACAGTAGAAAGAAAGGCAGTAACCATGTCTATTTCTTCCAGGAAAATTAACCCAAGATAATTTGTCTCAACACTGGACTTCAGGGCATAAGCAGGTCTCCTTAGTTCCACGTTCTCACCATGTACTAAAAATGTCCCTTGAATTGCCATAGATAAAAACCCCTCCATATTTCATTTAACCTGACATGAATGTTTTAAGTAAGAAAACCTCCCTGGAATTCTAGTTCCAGGTTGGCCTCTAACTCCCATCTTTGCCTCAACCCCAGTTCAATCTGTGTAACAAACCCCCAGTTGATGCTTTCCAAAAGCATAAATCAAGATCCAAAATCCTAATATTCTTTTTTTCAGTGTTGCAGCTGACAAAAAAAAAGTCTCTCAGGAACTGGATTTTCCCTCCTTGCAACTCAGGAAAAGCAGAGGTGGAAAAATAAGCAGTCTCAACATTAATTTTTCATCTATAACTATCTTGCTATATTTCATCATTATTAGTTAGACCTGTTCTGATTCTTGTCATGTTGACATGGTAATCAGCAGACAAAATCTGACAAAATCTAGCTAAGTGAAGCACAAGGGAAGTGGCTAATGCTTATTGTTACCTCTTTGTGTTAGCCTAAACATATGGGAACTACAATGAAGTAAAATCTGCCTTGCTGTGAATATTTGATTTCATTGCAAGAAAAGAAAAGGTGTAAACCTGCCTCTGTATAGCAGTCTACAGAGTGAAATTACTGCGAAAACAAAGAAGGCACTAGAAAGGAGTTGATAGACTATACAGAATGCCTTATTAGTGAGAATTAGTTGTCAGATTACTTTGTGCCAGTCTTATCTCTTTTGTCTCCAGATAGCAAAGGTTTAGGTCTGTAAAAACGGTCCCAAAATCTCTCATTCTTCTTCCTTTTACCTCCTTTCCTTCTCTGTTTCTCATTTCTAACTTGGAGTAGGCCTTTGGCTCCACTCTTTGATCATTTAAGGGAGAAAAATTTGGGGTTTTGTTTTGTTTTTTTTTTTTATGTTAGAAGTGTTTGACCTTCCTCAGTTTTATAGGAACAGCTATAATAAGGCCAGATAGATTGTGAATCTTGAAATACCCCTGCGGTAAATTGGTCAAGTTGTGTGACCTTCTGTAGCTGGCAGCACAGGAGAACTTATCAACATCACATGAGACTCATGAATATCATCAGCCATCAGACAGCAACTCCTAATCCTAACCCAAATTAAGAGATACCTGTTCACAGCTGAGTAGGCTGGATCAGGGGAGAGCCTTCCCTGTCTTAACTGGCTGGCCTCTGTTTATCGTGAAGGAGGTAGCCAGAAGTGTTGAAATTTTAACAAAGACTTCATTTACCAAAAATATTCTCTTTTCATTGAAGACAAGTAGGTGCTAATAAGTATCAGAAAGCCACCAATAGTTTAGATAGTATTAACAAATAACCCCTCCTTCCTTAATTGGTGTATGCTACACAGGAATTGAGTTTTGAATGTACAACCAAATGTTAAAAGTTGTTTGCAAGCCTTGCTCTCTCCTCAGTGAGACATCAAAATGTTGTCACCCAATCCTTTTTACTTTATTTTTTAGTTCAATACTTTGATCATTCCCCTCTGACATGGGTGCTGCTGTCCCAGATTAGCTAGCAGCAAATTTCTAGCTAGATGAAAAAACCCTTTAATGGGGTCTGTTTAGTACTTCATCTGTAAATTATTTATGTAAAGAAAATGTAACCAAGTCAGAAATTGGCAGATAATTTCTTAGACATTTGTGTTGGTTATGAAATTATTACCCAGCTTTCTCTTATGCTAAATACTCTTTAAAATGTTGATATAAACATTTTGTTTAAAGGAAAACATATAGAAGAAGATTTGAGCAAGCTATTTTTTCTTTGAGAAAATAGTATACCTCTTAAACACAGGAAATGCACTCCCTCTAATCCACTGGAAGTCAGTAAAGCAAATGATGTGGTGAAATAAGGAAAAAGACTATTTGAGCTGGAAAGATGGGAGTTGGTACAAGTAGCTGTGGAACTGTTTAGAAGACAAAAAGTAAGAGATGAAAGGAGGGGCCAGAAAAATTTTTAGCATTGTAGCAAGAGACCTTTAAGAAAAGCATCTTCCAGTACACAAAGGATCTGGGTGAAGAAACCATAGGTATTATTGCTTGCTTGAGACTATTTCTGCATCACTTTTTGTTGGTACAGGCTAGAGCCCTGGAGGAAGAGAGTTGGGATTACTGAAGAAACAAGAGGAAAGGTCCTTTTGAGGACTCCAATCTGATTAAATGTTAGGAACCAGAAAGATGAGTCTTAAGATCACTTCAGAAAGGAAAACAGTCACTAGTGGAGACTCCCAGAGGTCAGTGCTAGTACCATTCCTATTCAACACCTTCATTAATGACCTGGGGAAGGGAGTTTGCAATGAAATCTCCAAGTTCATGGACTTCCAGGTTTTCAAATGCCACACTGATGCAGACGAACTCTTAAAATGCCTTGCAAAATTGAGTGAGGGGACAAAAATGTGTCAAATGAACTTCATTATAGATAAATGTACAGTAACCCAACTGCAGAAAACTGAGTTTAAATATACACATTGCTGATCTTGTAATTGCAACACAGAAAAGAGAACTTGAGAGTTATCACCAATTTCAATCCTCTGAAGCAATTGGTTCAATGCACAATATCAGCCAGAAAAGCGAAAAATTCTCAGACATGATCAGAAAGAGTTTTGAGATCAAGACAGGGTATCATTTTACTGCTATGTAAAACCTTAAAGAACCCACAGTAGGTCATTCTGGGCTCTGTGGAGGACACAAAACAATTATGGAAGAGGGCAACTGAAATTATTGAGGGGCTGACAGCTGTTGTGTTGCAAGGACAGACCAAAAAAACTAGGACCTTCCAACTAGGAGAGGTAAAACGTGTTACACCTGATGTTTGCAAGGAATGCATTTGTTATTCAACAAATGCAGCAACAGTTGGTCTAGGGATGCTCACTGAAAGTAGCAACAGATATAAGCTGGGGAAAAAGGAATTTTTTACATCATGGATGGTGAACTCATTCAATTGTTGCCATGGGAGGTTGTGGAGAGAAGACAGATGGCATCATCAGGTGGAAAACAGGCTTGGAGAAAATTCCAACGAGGCCAAGGCAGATGCTAAAGACAGAGACAGGGGTGAACCTCTGAAATCCCTAACCCAAAGATAGCATCTGCTGGGAGAGAAAGAGAGGAATGAGCTGCAGGCAGTGGCCAGCCTGATGTGCTCTCCTGGGCTAGGAATAGAGTCTCTGATGTGGCTGGAGACAGAGGCTGACTAGTAGGTCTGACCCAGTAGGACACGTCCTGTGCTTTCATATTAGACTTGGGTGTAAGGGAGGTTTCTCCTGACAACTCTGAGATTTTGTCCTGGCTACAACCTACATAACACATATGGCAGTCTTGTCATTGTTCTCTAGCTGAAAGCACAGGGGATGCAGTACTGCACAGGTTAAAGAGTGACTGCATTTGGGTAGGCTGAGCAAGGAGGAACGCCTTCAGCAGTGCAAAGATCAGAGTGATTTTAGTTGTAAAACGGCAGGTAAGTAGTTCCAGTGAGTGCTTTAAACTTGGTAGGTTTTAAAGTTCAAAGCAAAAAGATTTCCCTTGTTTATATGGGTTATATACATATTTCCGTCTCTTGTGTATCCACTGACACTGTCATGTTTCTATGCAGAAAGTATTTAGTGTCTTTTGTGGTTTGGGCTGCATAGATGTACTTTTTTCCCTGAATATTTTCAGGTCTGGATTTTGTTGTTGTGAATGCCTACTTTGCTACTGTGGCATTTACCAAGTAAATGCATACAAGGTGGCTCAAAATTAGAATGTTTTGTGAATTAAAAATATAATATTTAATTTGGAATTTTATTTATACCAGTCTTCAGAGTAGCCATGCCTTGCTACAGTCCTAAATGTTCCTTTCTGGTCTTGATTTTTTTTTGCCTTTCAAACAGTATTGGTATCTGGAACATTCTCTTTAGTGCTACACTTCATGTGTTACTGCTGGGGCAAAAAAAAGATATTTTCACATCTTCCACATTTGCAGATGATTTGCTGCCAAAAGAGTTTCACTATTTTATAAATGTGCAGATCCCAATGGCTGTCACAGGGTTGCATAAAAATGTGCATTTCAGCTTATTAACATTTGCATTTGGTTCAAGATATTGATGATTTTGTTAGTCACTAAGGGACATCTACCTTAAAAGGTAAAGACAGACCATGCCTCATTTTTTTTTCACTCTGTTTTTGTGCAACTTGCAGGATATCAGTTTCACTGTTAATTGAGTTGTGATTAAGAAATATTCTGAATTGGCTGTGTGCATGTTTATAGGGTAGATTTTCACTGGCATAGCTCTGTTAGCCAGGTAAGTTGTGCTCTGCTGGCTGATCCTACTCCAACTCACAAGTCTGGATTTCCCTGAAATGACACGAGATGCTACTGGCCTTAATTTTTTACATTACTTCATTGCTCTAAGTGAGCAGAGGGAGCATCAAGGAACACAGATCTTTGTTATGGGTGCACCAGTTGACATTCTTCTATATTTGCTTAAATAGCTAATGAAGACAGGCTTGTGCTACTCCGTGAACTGTAGTTTGCTTTTGTTGGATCTGCTGTGGGGGCTGTTCCCTCTGCCAGGTGGGCGAGGTAGAGAACTGCAGGCAATAATGTCTTAAATCATTGCAGCAGCTTCCTTTGCCTGAGATTCTGTCTATCTAAAAAAAAAAAGGATTTTTATTAGTGCTACTTGTCTAACTCTTGTGAGAATGAGGCTGTGCTAGATTCAGTCTGAAAATACAGCAACATCTGCTTTAGAAGCTTTACAGTGATATAGAGTGTGTTATACTTTATAGTATGCAGGCACATATAATCTGTTTATATAACAGTAATGTGATACTAATATAGATGTGGTCTAATTGATGTGTAGATATGCTCTGATTGAATTAGCTGCAGTGTGGCTCACCCAGGATAGGAGAACAGGAATTATACTTTATTGATTGGATTATTTCTCACTTTTATTATTCTTACTTTTAGGAGTTTCAAGCTGCTAATTCTACTTCAAAACCTCATGACTGTATTTCACATAACTCCCCTTCATCCAGCAGCCAGAAAAAAAAATGGATTCCCCTTCAAAAGATGTTCATAAAATGCTCTTATACACCACAAAATCTGAGAGAAAATGTCAAAATATTGGGCAGAAGCAAAACCTTGTTGCATCCTTTTCTGATTCTTGTGAGACTTTTCTGTTTCATGTAATGTGAATAGAATAACTGGACTGCTATTGTTATGTGTCCACCTTCAAAGGGTTACAGGCTTTCTTTAGGCTTCTGCAGAAAGGCATGACCATGGCAGCTCACACCAAGGCTCACCCTTGCGCTGCTGACTAAATCAGCAGGTAGGTGGTGTCACATTCCGTGCTGCTACAGCTCGGTTGCCAGTGCCACCTGAACCAGCTAGTTTAGATCTAGCATACAAGAGCTATGAAGTAGTCAGACCTGGGGTCAGATTCAGTCGGAGGTCTGAGAGTCTGGTGAACTGTCTGCTTTTGCAGCATTCCTTTACAAAGAAAACCAGAAACGTGTCTGCATAAATTTTGCTTATAAATGTCCTTAAATTCCTAGATCTTTAGACAGTTTTGCACTGTTCCTGGATACACATTCTTCTAGCTTCAGGGTGTACTAGTGAAGGTCTCATTGTGCAGGTGCAACAGAACCAAGGTGCTCCTTTGGTGCAGACACCCTGTTGCCTGTGCTGGAATGCTTTTCACACGAGCCAGTCCCTAGCTGTGAGCCTTGGAGTGGGCACTGCCTGCCAGGGCCTGAAACAATAGCTCTGACAGATGTGACAGGCTCATTCATTTCAGCACTATTAATGCTGATACTTAGTTATACTGTAAATTCATGAACTGTTAACTATTTCACTGCTCATCAGAAGCACGTTAGAGCAGGATTAGAAACAGCTGCAAAACCTATAAGAGCCAGAGCTCATTTGGTACCAGTAGGACCAGTGTGGGAGATGAGGCACCTCTTTACCTCAATCAAGAAGGAGCCAATTGTCCCATTGATGAGTTTTCCCACTCTTGCTTTCTTCTGTTTTCCTGTAGCTGTTGCCATTATTTTCTTCTGGTGATCAAGGGTTAAGAAACACATTGACACATACAAAGTTTTTTGAGCTGTTGAAAGTGAGAAGGCCATAAAGCTGATTGAAACAGTCAAATCCAAGTGACAGGAACTTGTCACAATGGAGCTCAGATCGTATTGAGAATGTCTGCACTAAAAGCAGCATATGACTTCTACAACAGTAGAAAAATAGATAGATTATTCTGCAGCCAAAACCTGGAAAGGATTATGTTTTGCTCTGATGCTGCCAATGGGTTGTACCACAATAATATGGTCTTGCCCTCGGGGAAGCGCCTAACAGAAAAGAGAAGGTGACAACAAATGACAACAGGGCATCCTATGAATTTTTTGTAGGAAAACAGTGTAGCTGCTAAAGCAAAGCATATATTACTAGACTGACTATGCTCACTTACAGTGTGCTGCACAGGGTTAAACTTTTAGCCTAGTCCAATACAGTCTATCTGCTTTCCCTCTATGCTTTCTACAGAGCTGTACGGTGTGATGATAAACCAGAGAAAGCTGTTGTTTCCTTTTGATCACCCTTATATGTAATGTGAAAAGACAAGCCTTATTTTTATTCTTCATGGTGCTGTTTAGTAATGCCTGTTTTGAAAAGGCTACCAATAATGCGACAGAGTCACTGCAGATTTCCATCTCTGTGCCCTACCTCTGCACTGATCAGTTTTTCTCATACCCATAGAAGAGGCATTGCTGTTTGTCCTTTGTTACTGCTTTAGTACATAGATATCAGCAAAGAAATTCATTACTAACCATGAATCAGAGTACTTGTCTTGTTTCAGGTTTGTTTCTTATCTGGTTATTTATGATCAGTGTTTAATTTTCTTTCTTAATTGATGCACTTGTAATACCAGGGAAATTCATGTGGACTCCTTCCCCTTTTGATAAACCAGAAACAAAGAAGTAAAGTTACTAAATATGTACAGGGTCACAGTTGTAAGACGTGGTTTTAATTAAGTTTTAACTAATTCCCTTTATCTTGTCATAATGACTGTACAAGTCATGTCACATTAATATGTGAAAGCAGCACTTTGGCATGGCTGGTCAAGGAACAAAGCCTTTATGACCTGCCTTGTTAAATTAAACCAGAGAGACTGATCAACTTGTATTTTGCTCCCTCCTTTGATAAATTATGTTAAAGATGAAGAAAAGTGCCAAAGGGCCAGCACACATTGGTGCTAAGTATTGCTGAACTACAACAAACAAATTGAGAGAAGAGTTCTTGTAGACCTTTTAAACACCCTGGGCTTTGATAATGAAAAATGAAATGACATATAAAAATGAAGTAGCTTAAGTGAATTGATAATGCTTGAACAAATCTAAACTTTACCCTTTTTTTATGATATAGTTGGATACTCTAGAGTTGCAACTAATTTCTCTATCTGCTGTTTAAGCAGAGGATGTCTTATACAGAATACACCTATGAGGTTAGCTAGGGTGTGGCTCCACAGTACATCTGCTGGTTTCTACAAACAAATCATCCAGACACTTATTGAGAAGAACAAGTGCAATGTAGTCTTCTCAGACTTTGGTAGGGCATAGGGTCTGCTCTGTTTACAGAAAGCTACTTTTCACCATCACAGGAATAGTTGTTTGAAAGGAATAGCATACTGTAAATTTGTGTTCTAGCTCACTTTGCAGTAGATTTCCTATATAGGCAAGCTCATATCAGCAACCTTGTACCTTAGCTAAGTCATCTTCAGTTTTGGCCTCTGTGCTGACTTATGTATGTTTGAACTACAGCAGTTCATCTCTTTATTACAGTGTGAAATCATGCTCATACAAAATAGAAAAAGGATGAATACCTTGTATTAAATTCTTGATGGTGACAGTCTGCTTCATCACCTCAGCCCCCACCCATGCACACTTTCGAGAAGCAAAAGAGAAGTGCCATTTTTCTTATGCTATGCCAATAACTACTGGAGGGGTGCCACACAACCCCTCTGATTGCTATGTCAATCTTTATCTTTTTTAGTCATTTTTTACTGTCAATAGCTGTAGTGTCTGCTTCTGCTGTTTACGCATTAAGCTGCTGTAGGGACAATTTTTGAAGACTCCTGGCTGGATTCTCAGCTGAGGTCTATGGCCTTCTCATAGCAGAAACTTTAATCAGTTTTGAAATTCAGTCCCCTTTTCCATGAGGAATATGCTGAGTAATAGCAGCATATCATTGTCACAACAGTTTGCAGAAAGATTCAGAAAGACAGCCCTGTTTTCTTTTCTCATTTCTGCATTTATTTCTTTCCAATATCTTGGGAACAAAAAGGACCAAAAAAAATTTCTTTTCTTTTTCATACAAAGACATCTAGGATAAAGGTATGCTTTAGGTCCTTTTGTCTGTAGGAACAGTCACTGTTGGATGGTGTTCTTCAAAAAAGAGGAGATAGATTATGTAGGAAATTACAACGTGAGTCCATTTTACTACATACAAATTTTAACATTGTGTACCTAAGTTTTACGTGCATATAGAAAAACATTGCAGGCAAAGATGGACTGACTTTGGAGAGTAAGTAACCAGGAAAATGACAAGTGAGAATAAGAGGTCTATTTAAGAGTCTGTTTGAGGTTGCTACCTGTTTGTCCGCACCACGATTGGGAAATTGCCTATAATTGCCATGCCAGTAAAATGAAACACAGCAGTAGGATGTTTTGAGGGCCCTCAGAGCATCCAAGACTTGCAAGACTATTTGTTAAAAAACATAGCAAGGACCACAGAATTCAAATAGAGGAAAATATAGTAATTTAGAGACACGTTAAACTTTACAAAGACTCTGAGAAAACAAGTAGCTGATGTGAACTTCCGAAAAATAACACTTTCCCACCATTTCAATCAGCATTTCTTAAACTATAAGACACCCAAGTATCTTTTGGCTGCAAAATAGACACCAACACCTGATCTAGGAATATTTTTTTAATAAATTAATTATACAGAAAAGTGAGCATACACTTACTTTGACAAGACACTTACTTTACAGGCACTTGTATGCCGGGCATTTAAAAAAACTGTCTGCTCAGGAAACATTTAATCAGACTCTCCTATATTTTTTCTGTATCTCATTTGGAAGTTAAATGGCCCAAGGGCAACTTTTGCCGTGGTCAATGGAATAACTGAATGTTTTTTGAGAATTAGCTTGGGAGTATTTACAAGTCTCTGTAAATAAAGTGTCTGTAAAGCTACTTTGTACTGAAATCAAATATAATTGTAGTTTTTTACTAAGTTTTCAAAAAAATGTGCAAAAATATCATCGTCCTTCTCTCAGACCTCTAATCCCAGATTCACAACTAGCAACACATAGCAAACCTGCATACTTACTGATGTTGTTTATTGCTGCCCAATCTGCAAACAGGAAGCACCTGGGAGATTAAACCTCGGAGTGGGTTGTTAAAAGGGCAAGAAATCTGAGACCCTGAGAAGGCAGAAGGTGACTGCTGATATACTGAGACCATATGAAGTATCAGAATTATGGATCAAGCTAGTGATTGGCAGGATTCTTGCTTGACTAGAGGATTGTGATGAAAATTAGTGGGAAGTAGTGGTTCTGAAAATGTGAAAGTTCTTTCTCTGCTTGTGAAGAGGGAAGGCCTGACTACATCCTGGATGTGCCCTAAAATGCATCGCTAGACTTTCATAAATCAAGCTTCTAGTGTTTTATGCTTGTTTATTGTTAATTGTGATGAAAAGGTATGGAAGTTGCTTTTTGATCTCCAGGTAATTATCTCCCACTCATTATTGAAATGTGAAGGTTTGTGGTTAAAATATGGACACCCTTTAGCAGTTGAGGGAAAAAGTACATTTTAGGAGAGTTTTCAAAAGCATCCATATAATTATTAGGATTACTTTTTTTTTTCCCTTATGCTTGAGTTTTAAGTGAATAGGCTTTTTAGCTTTGTTTCAGCTTGCTTTCTGTTACAGAAAGAATTTTCACCATCTGACCCTGCATTAATTTAAGCAATGAAAGACTTTAATCAGATGCTGCAATGTGCCCATTTCCTGCAGGCTCCTAACATGAATTGGAACCTGCTGGAAACAGAAGCTGACTTTCTTGGTAATTCGTTGTTCAAAGTGAGCAGGAGATCTCAGGAGTGGCACCTTTTATTCCCCAGCAGGAGCGGAACCCCTACTTCACTGGAGCAAAAAAAAAAAAAAAAAAAAAAGATGCAGAAACACTAAGAGTAAAATGAAAGGTTAAGGAAATAAAGCCTGAAAGTAAGAAGGGGGTTGGTTAGAGGTATTAATGCAAGTCTGATGGAGCCTGCTCTTCAGGATCATGCCTTTCACTTTGGTCACTCCTACCTGCTCGCAGAGCTTGCCAGTGTAGAGGGTCTGCAGTGAAAGGTGCACCAGCATTCCCCTGCTTCCTAACTTACATCCAAAATAGATTGTTAATAGTATTAATTATAATAATATTAATGTTAATCTTAATCTATAATATTTTTTCCATCACAGAGCAACTAATACTTGCTCAGCCCTAACTGCACCCTAAGTCAACAAAAGAATGCAAAATTGTATCTGGAAGTTAAAGAATCTGAATATTGAATAATCTACATTCTAATCTGTATCATTTCCTGATATTTAACATTTTCTTCCCATCTGCCATAAAATCAGGGAACATTTTCTTTGTAATGTAAAGAAAAATGATCTATACTTTAGAGGGTTTAGTGAGCCAGTGACATTATAAGAATTATTTTCTTTGGAAAAAGAAAACCAGTATGCAGTTTCCTAATGTTGTCTTTATCCCAGTGCATTTCACTGTTTCTCAAAAGGGAAAAAGATTTGCTTTTCCAGTCCCCCAGTTCAAGCAGTGTTTGTTCCAGAAAATCACCCTACCCCTCTAAAGCAGAAACTAACACAAAACAAACCCAACAACAAAAAAACTCTCCAGATTTTACAGCCTAGAGAATAGGAAACATAAAATTCCTATTGCAGAGCCTAGCCAGTGTGAGACAAAAACAGTGCAAGCAAAAGTAAGAGATGCAAAAAGAACACTTCTGTCTGTACATTTAGTGGAAAGGAAATAGCAATAACAATATTCTAATTGTGAGATATTCCTTTTAATTTGTGTTAGCACTGATGCTGGTCAAAGATTAGCCTAGAAAAAGCCACTCCCTGCATGTCCTGCTTACTCAGCTCAGTGCAGCAGCTGTTCCAATAAGCAATTTGATGTTTAGTACCTGAGAATTTGCTCTCTCCTTCAGCCAGGATTGCAAGCTCAACAAAATTTATAAAAGCATGAAGTTTCATAACTCTTTCTCCCTAATGCAATTGCCATAGAAAATCTGGGTTATGGTGCATTCATTAGCTTTCTAGTAAAATTAATTTTTATATTTTAAGGCTTTCCTTTCTTTTTCAACACAATGAAAATCTCTTCTGTGTGTCCAAAAGGGAGGATTTAAAAGAAAAAGAAGGGATGGGGGAAGAGTACAAAAGAAAGATTACTGATTCTCACCTCCAAATGGCTTGATAAAGATATTCTTAGCTTGTAGCCTACAATCAACAGTTTACTATTATTTATGGCTAAAAATGATGAAATAGAAAATTAGTCTTCATTATATTTTTCAGGTTTATTTTAAAAATGAAAAGTATTTATTTCTCACATTCTCAAAATTTGAATTCACATAACTTATACCTACTCTCAAGTGGACTTCACTCCAAATTGCTGGGTTTACTCTTCCAGTTTTGTCAGCTCCAGTAGATTTCAAATGAATCTCATTATATGAATTTTCACTTAAATTCCTCAAGTCATGGGACTTATTGTTACTGCTTTCTCATTATTGCTTCAGAAATGTTGGCTCAAACATACTCAAAGATTTCAGGAACAGAACTTTAAAGCCACTTAGAAAAAGACTTCTGTTATAAAGAAATATTTATCATTTTTTTTTCTGTATTGGAGGGATTCTTCCCAGAGTGGCATTGCTTTCTTAGGTATGACAAACTGTTCACCAATCCTATTTTTCCTGGTTTTGCTTCTAGGCCAGTTCTTGGCTGCTTTTATTTAGGCTCTTGCCACCTGAGATTTGTGGGAGTTGGGTACATGGAAGATGTAGCCTGAGAAACAAGAAAGACTTTGTGAAAGCAAGATTTGTCAGAGCAGTTTCACCTAAGAGCCCCTCAAAGTGTGGTTAGATCCTTCTTTTCAAGTGGATGTACTACTAAGTCTGAGCACAAAAGGGAACTCCCTGTTTGTTTCCAAGCATTTAACCTCTGTGGCATTAAACATCGGTGGGATGGGTGGAGGAAAAGGAAAATGGGGAGGAGAGGGACTGTGTTAAAATAATCTCTCACTGGATGCAGCAGTTATTTCTCAAATGTTACATTGGTTTTTTTCTGAACTGTTTAGCAGTCACCAGAAGTACAAAGTTACACCATGAAAAAATTCTGATGGGGATGAGAGAATTAAAAAACCCTAGTTATGAATCATCAGTTTCTTTTATGATTTACTGCTAAAAAGGAATATTTCATCAGCTGTACGAACAAGAAGACATTGCTGTCAGCTCTGTAGTTGTTGCTCTCGGAAAAATCTTAGTGTGCACCAGAATAGATCAAAGCAAATCCATCCTCATATTGGAATTAAAAAATGGGTTTTCAGCTTGCTAACTGATTTACCAGGATCACTAAGAGTTTCTGGGCCTGTTTCTTGTGAGGCTCTAAGGCACTGAGGAGAAAGGATTTGAAAGCTGAAGGTGAGGTTTTCAATGATTGCAAGGTGGGTGCAGGTGAAGAATCGAAACCAAGGAGAAGGTGAAAAGGGTCTTAACTATGGAGGATCTCCTCTCTGAAGACAGATTAAGGACTCTTTATTACCCTATTTTCATCAGGCACAGCATGGTATGAAGATAATTTTGCAAGATTATGAACTTTCATGGTATTTATGAGGAAATTTATATTCATTTCCTCACGACAAAGACATCTTGGCTACTTTTTCAACAGAAATAAATTGCAAAATGCATATAAACCTCTTTTTAGTTCATTCCTATTGGAAGATACCACAGATCTGTAATTTGCTTGAAATTGCTCTGTCTTCTGTTTCCTCTGTAGACTTCAGTGAGGGTTTGCTTTTATAATTGTTTTGGTCACAGCAAACACTTTCTGTTATGCCTCATATAGCAAAGGACTACTGCCTAAAAAATTCTGAAAGAAAATTTGGAAGTCAAGATTTTTTGTGTTTGGCATTCTATTAGAACAAAAGGGATGAAGTTACAGGGAGAATTATCATCTTCAGTATTGGTGAACTTTCAAGCATGACTTTCTTAAACGTAGTTGCTTGGATAGGGGAAGAAGATCCTTAAACAAGGATCAGCAACGATGTGTGTTAGTACAGTGCTTACATGTGTAGTAGAGTTGTCCGAGTATTGATAACTGTGGTATTAGAATAGCATTTGACAGACCCTGTCCTATCTAATTTCTGGATATGTCACTTTTCTTTTGTGGCTCGTTCCATTTTCCCCCTTTTGTCTATCCAGAATATAACTTTCTTGGAGTTAGGGGATTGCCTTTTATTATGATGATTGCACAATGATGAAACTATGAGAAATCTATTCCTTCAGAGGGTTTTCTAGACAGTGTTGCCATATGTGAAGGCATCTAGCATTCAGGAACAATCTGGTTTTACTTCTTCAGTGCCTTTGGAGACAAAAGCATTTTGTATCTATATGCAGATAATAGTTCTTTAAAATTTTTTGGATCTCGTTATTAATTCTGTGGACATGTGTATGCTATCTCTATGTTCAGTGATTTGTGATCATGCTACAATATTAAAAATACAGACTGTTGTAGAGAGGGCTGTCAGTTGAGGCAGGCAATATAAACAACACAAACAGTGTGTTTACCAAGCTTGGCAAGATCATTATTCGGGGGGGATTTTAGTTAAATTAGTTGAAATGACAACACGTTTGGAATGAAATGAGATTCAATGGCAAATTGAGATTAATCAAATGAATATGACATGCCTTCAACTGATAATGAGGTTTATGCAGACGTGCACTGCTCTGTCTGTTCCAGTGATTCCAAGTACACATAACTAGCTGAAATGTGTGAAGTGTAGTATTAAAATCAGCTGTAACTCCACCAATCTCATGTAAGAAGAGGTTACTTTTGCTTGAAACTCAACAACTACTCAAATTCCAGGAAAGAGTTGCTATTCAGCTTAAGAATCTTTCATTTTCTGTCTTCCTGTTCTAAACTTGAAGTTCTCTACGTGTGCACATGGTGCCATACGACACAGGTTAAATGTCAGCGCTGTGGCAGCCAGCTTCCTCTAAGGGACCTCTGCTAATGATAGCTATTGATCCAGTGCTCAGCGTAGCCCCAAGGCAAGATCAGCCTCAATGCTTTTCCCTTCTCCTGCCCTCTCATTTATAGTGAAGTTGCCCTTGGACATGGCTCTCACACTTGGGGATGGAACCTACATATTGGTGAAGTACCCTGTGCACTCATTTATCAGATTTCACTGCTACATTTTTATTGCATGTTCGTAGCTAGAACTTTCCACAAGAAGAAATCTTTA
>QWTY01041035.1:0-21593 GCA_008033365.1 Pseudorectes ferrugineus | reverse complement strand
TGGCCAAGAAGGCCAAAGGCATCCTAGCCTGTATCAGAAATAGTGTGGCCAGCAGGACCAGGGCAGTGATTCAGTGATTGTCCCCTTGTACTTGTCACTGGAGAGGCCACACCTGGAATCCTGTGTCCAGTTCTGGGCCCCTCACTACAACGACATTGAGGTGCTGGAGCATGTTCAGAGAAGGGCAGTGGAGATGGTGAAGGGTCTGGAGCGCACATCCTGTTGAGGAGCAGCTGAGGGAGCTGGAGTTGTTTAGCCTGGAGGAAAGGAAGCTCAAGGGGAGGCTTTTTCACCCTTCTACAACCACTTGAAAGGAGCTTGTAGCAAGATTGGGGGTTGGTCTCTTTTCCAGGCAACCAGGAAGATCAACCGTGTCCTGGGGTGCATCAGGCGCAACATGGCCCTCATTCCCCTAGGGAGGTGATTATCCTACTGTACTTTGCCCTGTGTGCAGTTTTGGGCAGCGCAATATCAAAAAGATGTATTAGAAAGTGTCCAAAGTAGAGCTATGAAGGTGGTGAAGCACCTAGAGGGGAAGCCATACAAGGAGCAGCTGAGGTCACTTGGTCTGCTTGGCCTGGAAAGAGGAGACTGAGGGAAAACCCCATTGCAGTCTACAGCTTCCTCGTGATGGGAAGAGGAGGGGCAGACACTGATCTCCTCTCTGTGGTGACCAATGACAGGACCCAAGGGAACGGCCTGAAGTTGTGCTGGGGGAGGTTTAGGTTGGATATCAGGAAAAGGATATTAACCCAGAAGGTGGTTGGGCACTGGAAGAGCCTCCCCAGGGAAGTGGTCACAGCACCAAGCCTGACAGAGTTCAAGAAACATTTGGATAATGATCTCAGGCACATGAGTGATTCTTGGGGTGTCCTGTGCAGGCCAGGATTTGGACTTTGGTGATCTTTTGGGGTCCCTTCCTCAGGATATTCTATATTTCTGTGAACTAGCAACAGGACATGAGGAAATGACCTCAAGCTGTGCCAGGGGAGGTTCCAGCTGGACATCAGGAAGATTTTTTTCACTATAAGGGTGGTTAAGCATTGGAACGGACTGCCCAGGGAGGTGGTGAAGTCACCATCCCAGGAAGTGTTCAAGAAATGACTGTCCATGATACGTAGTGCTGTGGTTTAGTTGGCATGGTGGTGTTCAGTCAAAGGTCGGACTTGGTGATCCTGGAGGTCTTTTCCAACCTTAACGATTCTATGATTTTATGAAATCTATGGTTTTACTGGGAACAGGACTAAGATTCCTATAAAATCTGTTGTGAAACCCTTATGTCGTATATGTTCTGTGAAAGCATTCTAAGAGAATGCTCAGCTATAAGAATTCATAGAGATTTAATGACATTCTTTGCTGTGAAAGTTAATATAGTGACTTGGACTTAACAGTTTCTTATCCTTCAGGGCCTTGTTAAGTACTTTATTAGGGTTCTAAAAGTCTTTCCTTGATTATATATTTTATAGTTTCCAGAAAAAAAAATAGAGAAAACTTTGAGTCCTTTTAGGTGTAGTAGTTATAGGTCATAGATACATATCCATATATCATGTGGATTGATTAGTCTTATATAGTCAGTCACACTTATCTCATGCGATTTTCAATTCTTAAAAACAAATGATTCTGCAAACAATTGCATAAACCTTGCCAAATAATTTCTTGTAAAATCCCTTAGAATGCATATTCTCCAGAGATTTCTAACATATATTTTATTATGCCTTCATTTCTGGTACAATTTTGGATTTTAATGCAAATGGCTTTTAATGGTTAAAATTTTTACGGCTTTTTAAATTAATGGCAACTGAAAAAAAAACCCCTTCAAAAATCACATCTAAAGTGCTTATTGCCTTATTAAAAATCAACGTACCACATTTTATAACATACATTTAAAAACTCATCTAACAGCAAGCAACAGGTTGTCTTACACTTTCGGTGTATAAAAGATGGTTCACTCTGAAATTAGTTTGAGCCTCTCTAAAGAAGCAGATACCTACAGGTGGATGAACAAGACATGTATGTGTAATCATTTTTCCTTCTTCTGAACCAGCAGAATGATTAATTTCCCCTTTAAAAAAAGACAAGAGATTAAAGAAAGCATTTGTTCAAAATCATTCAAAAGCTTTCAAGCCACTTGAGTGATTTCACTAATCTTTCAGGGTTGGCTTTCGTTTGTTTGTTTGTTTTTCAAATAAGTCTGTCTTTAATAAATGTGTATTTTGCCTTTTTGTGAGTCAAAACTGCAATTCTTACTTTCAAGGAAATCAAGGTAGCTCTAATCAAAGTGACCACAAGGAAATCAAGATAGCTTTAATCAAAGTGACCACTTTTATTATTTTAACTTATTCACAAATGAAAAATCTAGGGAAAACACAAATTAAAATGTAAAAACTCCCCAAGCTGTGTTTCTAAGTGGTGATTAAGAATGTGGGTGTGGATTCTGCAAGGAGTTTCCTTCAAACCCTTCCAGTCTCATTATGCTAGATTTTGGCCAGACACCTAGTTAAACTGTAGGATTGTAAAATCCAAAGCTCTTCTAACTTCCTGATTCATGTTGCAGATGTCAGACTGTGTCTTGAGAACAGGAGGAAGAGCAAATAGTGTACTCTGCACCATATGTTTTCCCACTGGCCTACATCTTTTTCCACCTAGAGGTGTGTACCTGCAAGTACCTAGGTCTGTGATTGCATTCTCCTCCATATGGCAGAGTTGACCAAAATTTACAACAACAGACCTTTACAAATTACAAGCCTTTTTTTCCCCCCATACATGCATAGCTGGACAGGGAATTGTGACTCTTTTGGGTCAAACCTCCGTTCTGGTACAGTTCCTCACATCCAAATTTGCCTTAGGTGATCTCACATTGGAAGATTCACTGAAGAAATGTTCTTAAAGACACCTATTAATGCAGGAAAGCAAGTGGCATCTACCATTTTCATTTTATTATTCCTCTGGCAAACACTCTCATACACAAATGAAATTCATATTTGAATTGAGATTTCATGTATCTGCTTTGAGAACAAAGAAAATTATTAAGATCACCTTGCAACATACTGAAAAGAAAAACTTTAATGAAAATCCTGAACTACTTTAATGTACTGTGACACACACTACATTGGAATAATTTGGTGTGTGAACAAACTCAATGCAACTGTACTGCTGTTTTGCTATCACTGACAGAGATGGCATTAAATACCTCAGCAGCTTTACACATTGCATCTCTGTTACTAATACTAATGATACCTAGATGGCAACCCAGAAGCATAATTACTTTGCCATCACTATTCCCATTAAACTACATATTGAAGAAAAATGACAGCCTAGCTTTTCTACATTCCAAGCACCACAATGCCACGAACATGAAGCATAACTGTGGAACTGAGAAAACATATTGAACAGAATACAAATCAAGAGCTCAATGACATAAGCACAGCTCCTTCATGTGCCTGTGAGGATGTCCTCTGTGATGACTTGCACATGATCTGAACAAAACGCACTTTTATTTTCAAATACACTTTGCCCAGCAACACAGATGTGAATGAAACTGACTGATAATTGTCAGGTATGTGGTATTTAGTGATGTATGATGGATACTGCCCATCTAGCTCAGAAAAAATATTAACATTTTTAAAACATCTACCCTAGTACATATATTAACTGCACTTCATATTACTCTGAAAATATGCTATTAACTATCGCAAAAGCACTTGCATGCCTAGTAACAAACATCCCAAGTCACACAGCAAGGCTGCCTAGACATTATAATGCCAGGGCACGCACTTTGTTGTTTACAATCAAACATGTAATTTCTCTTGACCTCACTGGGCATTCTGTACGCATGACACTTGATGTAACTTTTCCTGCCATGGCAAAAGACCATATTTGCTGTTCAGTAATAATACCTTTGCACTTTGTGTTTGTGAGCATGACACACAATCTGCCTCAAAAATTCAACTGAGAGTTTTGTTTTCTGCACAGGAGATAATATAGGTTCAATACAACATAATACAGCATATAGCATAGCATGCTGTTCATATAGAATTTACTATCAGCCATGTTAGAGAAATCATTTTATTCCTTCCTACTCCTTTTTTTTTTTTTTTAAGGGAAGAATAAATAATATTTCTGGTCCAACTAATGCAATGACAAGGACTGTCAAGCTACATTTCTTCAGTTATCATGAGCCCAGGTGTTAAACATGGCACATGACACCGGTACGCACCATGCAGTGAGGCAGGCGCACTGTATGCTGACAGAGAATCAATAATGAAGTGGAAAAGACAATGACACTCTATGGCATTGTCTCTCTTCCTGACAGATCTGTTCAGCCCCAAAAGTATTAATTCAATTGCTTCAGTAGCATCAGACTCTTTGATTTCATTCAAAAATCAGCACTCATGAGGAGACTGAGAGCAGCATCTATCATGCATAAATATGTTTCATGGTCCTTTCTTTTTAAATACTTATATAACTTGCTGTTACAACTGATGAAGCCACAGTGTGTTCCAATCTTTTCTTCTCAATGATAACCTTTTCTGCAGCAGAAATCCAATTTTAAGTCAGCACTACCCTTGGCTTGACTCCATACTTGAGTATTTTAGGGAGAATCTAGTGACAAATTTAGTTAAAAGTTAATTAATTCAATATAGACAACAGAGCTACGTTACTAGTAGCTATATAGTAACAAAGTAAGTTGCATTTGTTAATTTTGCTCTCTACTCTCTCTATTCACTGTAATGACCACTGGGAATGTACAACGCTTCTTACTTTTTGTTCACCACTGCAAATACAGTCAAACTCAGTATTAGTTTACTTCTATGTCCCTGTTTCTCCCAAAATGATGGCATCCATGTATTGAGAAGTGTCAATTATCAAATCCAAACCAAGGAAGATCTGAGTAATATGCTTGTAAAACACATCTGACACATATAGGCTGGAAAAGCTTAGGCAGTTTCTGCAAACAATATTTATCTGCTCTACAGATAAATAGAAAACTTGATTGTATTCTTTTTTTATCTTGCACAATTGTCACAAATTAATGTTACTTACTTAAGTTTTAGATCAAAGTGCCTGAACTACATTTAATTTTCATTCATTGAATTTTCATTAGTTGTAATGGACATTGCATGTTTTCAGAATTTTTTTATTTTTTCAAATTAAGCTATTCACACAGGTTACTTAATCTTTATTTGGGTGTCTGGCATTTAAGGATCATTCCATGGATACTTAGGCCTCTATTTTTATGTGGGTTTGGACAGAGAAATCAGAATGGTGAATTTAGACTACTTTCATATCATCAGACCTGGTAGTACTTGTGTAATCACAGTGGGGTTCTGTTGCAAGCCACGCCGGAGTTTGCGGCTGGCTTCTTTGACTAATCGACAGCAAAGAGACGGAAAGGAACTCTGCGTGAAATTCCACAGCACAGGTTTTATTCCAGCTCTGCAAACCAAGACAACCAGGGACAGAATACCTCTAATAATGAGGTTCCCAGGTTTTTATGGGGGGGCATCACGGCGGGGCGGTACATAGGCGGGACTAGGGTATGGGAGCCAATGGGAAAATCTGAGGGAGTGGCGAGGAACAAGGTCCAATGGGAGAGTGGGGAAGGGAGAATTTTCTAGGGAAGGAACAGATAAGGTATAAGGGGGTGGGGAGGCCAGCTGAGGAAGCAGAACTGGGGTACGTTTTGCATGATGAAACAGCATCTTAGGAAAGGTCCTTTTAGTTCACCCTAAGCTGGATAGAATTTCTGTCCCTTGTATTATGGACCCACTGGCTCCTACAGGGTTCAGCTCTACCATCTATCCTCATGGTTCAGTTTCTATAGGAGGCCATACCAGAGTCAGATAGTGTCATTCCCACATTAGAAAGTTAAAAAAGACTGGTACTGGAATTGCATCTTAGGATGTGTACTCACACAGAAACTTTAAGAAATAATCTGGAATGTAAATGTAATTTATGGTAGTGAATCACACAGGACATTCATATTCTTTACTTGAGGTTCTGTTTTACATTTATCTAAATTCTGATGGCCAACATTGATGAAAAGGTGTACAAAATCAGCATACAGCTCTCAGTACAAAATAAATGAAAAATGTGCTTGAATCAAGATCTGCTGAAAAATTCAGGGAGGGAGTGTGAGTTTCAGATAGTCACAGAAACTTTAAACAAAGCTAAAAGGACACACTGAGGTTCTGAAGGCAAGTTAAGATCCTGTCTAATTGCTATTTTAATTTTAGTTGAGTATGCTTATTTTCTGTACTGAAAGTATATTATAATGTGGAAAGAAAATGTTCAGAGAGGGACCTGGTTGGAAATAGTATTTCCATTAAAAATTGTTATTGGATGTTTCTCTGAGTGAAACTGCCTTAATGAAGCCTTATTCTGTAAGAATTCAGAGCCCTTCAAACCTGTAATTCTCATGCTAAACCAGGAACCCTGCAAGACATATCAAAGTAACATACCATTTTGAAACAGGATTATGAGAAGTGGATGTTTGCACAATTTTGTGAACATGATTCTATTTAATGGAGGAGAACCAGATCACTTTTCACATCAGTAACCCCTTTCTAAAAAAATTATTTTCCTTTTATCTACTTTAAAAAGAGCCTCAAAAAAGCCTGCAGCATGACCCACTGATAGGAAGAATTAAGATGACACTGGAGACAGGGAAAGAGAGAGAAAGCAAGCAGGGAAGAAGTGTGAGCTGCTATCATTTTCCTCTTGAATAGATAGTTCTTTTTGCAATCTGTATTCGTATCTTTAACATGTAAACTACTGAAAATGTGAAGCCACCTTAGGAGCATGCACGTGCAGTCTTAATTTTTGTATTAGAGAAATAAATATTGCTTACAGCATCCGAAGGCTGGGTGTACTGTGTAGAGCCTCATGTTACTCTGACAAGGGTTCCGTGTCAAACTGGGGAAATTACATTGTCCCAAATTTTCTCCAACAAGACATCACAGTAGATTATCTGGCTGCCGCCACTCATCAGGCTGCAGCTGTTACCCTGCTCTGTTTGCCTGCACCAGCTCCCTGTATCTCTGCTGAAGTCAGATGGGATGCAGACCGTGCTTGAAAGCAGGTTGGATTAGCAATAATAAGGAGGCAGACTGTGCAGCCAGTAAAGAGTCAAACATGACTGGTGGTGCAAATCCAGGCTCACCCAGACTTTTGTTTGGTGCCTTGGTACAAGGGCTAGTGGGGTTTATCCATCACAGCATTAAAAATAAAAGAGTACATTGATGGTCTTGACCTTAACATTATCCCTTTGATTTAACTTTCACGTCCTAATTTTGCGCCAAAAGGATGAGGTACTGCTAAAACACGTCAAGAATTGAGAATGTAGGGAGCACTAACAGGAATTTTGTGGCAATGTGTAGAAGCAGTATATTGCTGAAGACTCTCTCTCTCTCTACTTCAAAAGGTTTCATAATTCTGCAGCTGTATACAAATGATCCATTTTGTTAATCTGAATTCCTAGGGTCATTAAAATTTTTTTCTCTCCTCTCCGAAGTGGTTTATTACTTTGAGAGAAAAAAATCAGTTTAAAGCCAGGTAAAGGAGGAAAGCTGACAAAAACATAAATTAGAGGAAGAACTTAATTTAAAAAGTGTCAAAAAGGATAGATAGTCTTAGTTCAATAATAAAGCCTGGTTCAAGAGCCTTCTATCTTAAAATAAAGCATTCGAGCACTCTATTACCTGTATACAACCAATCTTTGATTTCCAATCTAAGCCTATTTTTGCTTCTTATGTGATTAGCATACAAATGCAACAAAAAAAATGTGGCTACTCTGATGACACCTAGGATGAGCTTTTGACTTTCATGTCAGTGTTAGTAAGAGATTCTGTATGATTTTGAAGGTGAGTCTTTAATTAAAGCCTCTTGTTTTTCTTGAATCTAAATATCATCACTACTGAGTCAAGTTATGTCTACACTTCCTGGAATATTTCATGCTGTGCCTTGTGCTGGTTTATGAAGACGCCAAAGAATTTTTAGGGATTTGACCTTTCTGGGCTACTATGCTGTGTTTCTGAATGTGAATACCTATTGAAGTCACATGGACGTGGAGAATAGAAACACTATCCAGAGTTGCGAAATCAATTCTTGTTTTCCCTAGGATTTAATGCTTTCTGGAGTTGTCCCTGATACAATATCCCTAGGGATAGTCCCTGTAAGCTAAGTCATTATGGTACTGTTATTTAAAGATATTATATTTAAATATAATCAAAGCAAAATGCTGCGAACTTGAGGAGAGAGCTGTATTTTGCATTATTTTCTTATAAATCTTTTGCTGCTTCTGATATTACAGACTAAGCCTAAATTTGCCTCCCAAGCCAAAGATCAGCAGCGACCTGTACATCCAGTTATCATAACTTCTACGCCCAGACAAATCTTGGGTAACTTTATTGGAACCAGTTTGATTTTCTTTGAATATATATTGATTTCCAGTGATGTTACTCAGTAAAATCATCATATTCAAAATAAGAGATGTAATCCTATTTGTAATTCCACAACGTGGTGTAGAGGGACCACTAACAAACAAACAAAATGAGTCAGTGCAAATAGTGAGAACTGTGAATTCCTTCCTGCTGGTCCATGCCATCAGCTTGCTTTTTTAGTGGGACCAATTGTAAGAGGAGACGTGCACAATTACATCTCTGTGGTTTCCTTTGGCTTTTTGCTGAGATTGAGAACAAAGATGCCTGTTATGATGGTGAGATTTGTGAAGTCTGTCATACTTTCTTTGGAACTGGTCTAAGACAGCAAATATATTCCACATAGATCATGCATTGAGATTATTTCTTTCTCAGTCCTGAGCACTGAGCAGAGCAGTGGGGTCTGAGGACTTTGCAAATAACTCTAATCTTCAAATCTCTCAAAAAAACCCCCTGAAATTAAAGTTGTTGGCTATTTGGTTATTTAATTATCTTTATAGCAACAGCTGCATCATTTGCAAACACTCAAATCTGATTAAAATTAAAGATACTGAATTTACTAGCCAAATATTTCAGTCTAATGATCACTGAAATGGCAGTTAGCCAAAATATTTAACAGTTTAATTTCTGGTAGCGCATACTGTTTGAGTTGTTTAGCATCCACTGCCTCATTAATATTTCATTTGTGATGAGTTTCTGAAGTTCTTTGTAGCTAAGTTACAACATCATGAAGCTGGTTACTCTGCATTTTTTCTCATAAGGGAAATTGTCTCCTGGGGGATGATAATTGATTGCTTGGGTTGGTCTCAGAGGATGTTGAAGGTCTTCTAGGTTCTTCATAAGTGCCATTTGTGTCTGTAATTTTTGGCCTTCTAAGACAAGCTGAGCGTCCAAATGGACCTGCACTCTTAAATTGTGCGGCTGCAGTGAGGTGACAGGCCTCTTGAGGGAATGCTGAAACCCACTCTTCTGAAAAACAGCTTTTGGTAGGGAGGGTACTTGCTCACTTTGTCTCTAGACCATCTCATTAGGAAATATAACTGAGAACGTGATTGCCTTCTGCAAATGCCTAGGTCAAAATAGCTTGCAAACATTCCACCTAAGTTTTATTTAGGTGGCTGTATTATTGCTACTGTCTGTGTTTGTTTTGCTGCATCACTTTCTTTGGCACTGTTTTGTTCTTTCTCTTGCTTTGACTGTCTCTTAGTTACTTAGATCAGGAAATTTGGTATTTTTCTCTATGTTGTACACAGATTCGCTGACATTATAAGATGTTCTCAGAAAGAGACAAATAGGTGTCATCAATATAGAAGTCTAAATAATGAATAATGACCTACCTGATTTCTCTCTTCAATCCTCCTTTTTCATTATTTCATACAGTATTTAATTTCTCACATAGTTGCATTTTCAGATACTGTGACTTTTAACACCATTACTTTCTTTCATTTGCACTGTAGTACACCGTGATAATTGTTCAGAGGAGCTGAAGCTGACAGATGCACAAACATAAGAAAATGTTCTGTATTTGCAATGGCAGTATAGTAAACATATTGGTTTCAATAGGCTGAGATGTGCTTGTACCTTGAAAGCACTTCATTGCATGTACTGAAAGATCGATCTTGCAGGAGTATCAGATTCTGGCGTGATATTTATTGTCTAGCTGCAGGATGCTTACCTGGACTGTTCTCTATATATGTCCAGTTCTCTTTTCATTGTTCTTATATTTTAAAAGTTTGTGTAACCTGTTTATGTGAGCAGGAAGAAAGAGAAATGGAAAGAAGAAAAGTAAAGAGCACATATAAAGCCAGGAGGAGAAATAAATTTTTCAGTATGGAGTTTTTTTCTCCTTTATATCTTCTCTGCTTTTTTTTTTTTTTTTTTCCATTTCCCAAGATTTTGGTTATGGTGATAAATGTTTCCACTTACCTGGCAAATTGTTTGAAATGGATGGAAAATAGTTGATTTACAGTGT
Organism: Pseudorectes ferrugineus; assembly: GCA_008033365.1. Taxonomy (NCBI): domain Eukaryota; kingdom Metazoa; phylum Chordata; class Aves; order Passeriformes; genus Pseudorectes; species Pseudorectes ferrugineus. Next base: position 11,183 of record QWTY01041035.1, on the reverse strand, counting down.
GCTTGGGTGATGACAGTACTTTTGCTCTTCTGTAATGTTAGCCAGTTTACAGTGAGCTTTATGCTTACTCTTTGCAATTGCACCAGCTGTTGTTTGGGGCTGGGAAGAAATGTTTCCCTCACTGATGAACTTGTAGATGTAGATAAGTGTCCACTTGTCTGTAAGGCTTAGCTGCGTAAATGATGAAGTTAGGCTCACAATACTCGGTGACAATGACTAGCCGAGATGCTTGATCCTCTCTCTATTGCTCAATTAAAAAAAAAAAAGAGCAATGAAAAAAACCACAAAAAACCATTGCAAACCTTCCCTGTAGCACTAGCTCATGGGGCATTACCTGGTATAGCAGCTACCTACCTGTGTACTTCATGCCTTCCACCTAGTCATACCAACCTGCATCTAACTCAGAAATTCCTCTCTCTCCACTATCTTATAAACCAAGTCCATAAGTCCAATGTACTCTGAGAGGACTGGTTAAAGAAATAATGTCTTAGAGGGTAAAGATGACATTTGGGTGGCTTTCGCAGGTGTTTTACTAAATTTATGGCTTCAGTAAGCCACATTCTTGGCATCTAAAGGTGCTGCACGGTCAGGCTTCCTGTTGCTCGTATCTTGTAGGATCGCGTGTTGTTTGTGGAGACACCACCACTTTTTACTACACAGTAGCTTCAACTTTATACTTCAAAATTAAACATAAACATGTTCAGGTTCTTGGTAATGAAATATTTTAAGAAGAATAAGATCCTACTTTAAGTCTGAGTGGTTAAATTTTGTACTGAATGCATAGTTAATTATAGCAATTTCTACATTTGCAGTAAATAAGGAAGTTTGTAAATATAATAACCCACTGCATGAATACAATACTACCATGAACAGAAGGTAGGAGAGGAAAGAGGGTTAATAAGGCAGACATTATAATAAGTATATCTTTACGTGTAAATCAAAAGATATAAAATATAAAATATTACCATGCATGAGAATTGGCAGTAGAAACAACAGAGCTTTAACCTAAAGTACACTAATGCAGCTCAAGTATAATCAGGGTTGAATAAATATTCATCACCTGTATTATATCATACTGCACTCTGAAGAGGAAGATACAGAAAAAAGTACAGGTCCATATTAAAATTCAGTTTTTGGCTTTGCAAGCTTGTTCAAGTCATTAATTTATATGCAGCTTTATAGCTAAGGGCTGACCAGTGCTGCTGCTCAGAGAATGTGCAGTTCTGTCAAAGTCAAAATGTTTCACTGAAGTGGCCAGTTTTGCATGAATTCTGTTTGAAAAGGGAAGGTGTGGGGGGAAATGCAATTCCATCACAACAAGAAAGGTTAAAACATTAACTTCAAGCTGATTTTTCTTGTTGACATTTGGTATTGTGCCTTGATACAAAATTACACAGTTGCTACTGAATTCTGAATAATCGAAAATTATCATTTGAGGTTTTTGTTGTGTTAGCCTTTGCTTTGGTTTGGAAAAGAGCTATGCTTAGATTCTTAAGTTTGTTTACATATTTTGGAGTCCTTTTCAGACTAAAATAAACAGACATGTGACCCTCCAAGGATGGAATTGTACTCTTTCTCAAGTCCTGAGAAACAATTTCTTTTATTTTTAATATTTTACAACAACATTGACCTTTTCTTAATTCCTGCTGTGGTTCCAGTATCCTGTTTCTGCTAAGAGCAGATATCTCACACTTTTTAAGTTTGCTGTCTACTCAGGAGCAGAGAACACAGACAATAAATTGAAGTTGATGAAGAGAATCAGGCAAAGACCCTTTATAAAATTCACCCGGTGCTGTGCCCTGGAAAGTCTTTCTTTTTCACAGCCTGGCTAATAACAATTAGAAACAAAGCTCAGAGAGAAGATCTGAATGCTGCTCGTCCAGGGTGAAGTTACTCACAGTTTTCCAAGCCCCTACCGACACTGTAATGAAAGCACACTGCATCTTCCAAGGACTGGTGTTTTCTCATAGATAAAGACGTTGGGAACTTGACATTTTCAATACACAGAGATTCCTGACGAAAGGGATTTATTCATCACCCTGCACTGGTTAAGTGAACTTGAATTAATCACCAGTTGCAGATGGTTTCCATAGTTTTACATTTGTACTTCCAACCACTTTGGTTTCATGTGTTTCAGGCAGATTATTTTTTAAGGTGTCAAGTAACATCAACAACTGCTGAAGTTATTCACACTTAATCATTGATTTCACTTTCTGGTGAAAGATGCCCTCATAGGAACCCTTGAGGAAGCTGAAGTGAGATACCTTGTAAGAATATTGTTTCTTTCAAGCATTCTATTCTTCTGAGCCTCAGTTAATTACACCCGTGTTACTATAGTTGCCCTAACTCAAAGGTAGTTAAGGGTACTTAGTTATTCACTCGACTGTGAATAAAGCTCATAGCTTCGCCTTAGGTGGAAGTAATTAGCTCAGAAACAAGTAATTTCCAGCTAGGGAGGTGAAAATCCTGTGAAAATAATTGATGATAGGACTAGGAGTAGAAAACAGGTCATCTAGTTCTTGGTCCTGTACCTAAAATATGAGGTTATTCTTCCTCTGTGCTTTGAAATGTCATTCCATTCATCAAGTTAAATATACAGTGGATTAATGATACCAGTGTGCTCTAGCCAAATTATTTCCCTTTTGAGATTCTGTCATTGTAAATGACAATATTATTTCAGTAAGCTTTCATATTCTTTGTAACAATAACAAAAATTTTGGACAATATTACAGATATTCATCAGATCCTTTTAATGTAGGTCTGATTTGCAAATTGTTTGTTTCCTTTCTTCTGTACTAGATGAATATGTTACTGGTGAATAAATGTTTCCATTATTCAATTAGTTGTATAGATAGTCAAATAATGTTTAATTTTGTGACCTATTCACATTTTTCCATCAACTGGTACTAAAAAACTCACAAGTAATTATTTTCAGTATTCAACCAGCTTTTTAAATGATCAAATAATATTATTAAGTTAAATTCATTTATTATCAGCAAATGAAGAAATGAGTATTAGAGTATTGTCTTTCATTATTTGTTTTAACGCATTTGCCTATGCCATGAACCTGCTTTGAGATGTTTCCTGTAAAAGTAAATCTTTTGTACACTCACACGTACGACTGATATAACCTCAGACTGAGGAATAAACCTAACTGGAGGACTGGAGGAGAAGTCCTGCAGACCTCACTTCTGCACTGTTGGTATGGAGATTGACCACATCCTTTGAACTCTGTTTCTGTCAGTGATTTAGCAAGCACTTTTTTTTCTCCCATATGAGGAACTATAGACTGCTATATCAATAAATACAGTATTTGTATTTTACTGATGTTAACGCTATTAATTGGAATTCACTGTTCAGCCTGAGGGCAGATTCCTTTGCAAGTTACAGGCTTTTTTTTCCAAGCCAGTTTTGGATTTTTACACCACTTATTTTTGTTTGGTATGTTTTGAATTCAGTCCGACACGGTGTTCAAAAACCACTGGTATAAACATGAAAGAATATTAGTGTAGGCAGAAGAACACTGCAGTGCACTTGACAGATGGAAAAGGTTTATGGTGAATGTATCATTGCCCTATGGTGGAGAACAACACTGTTCATAGATTAATGCTCATTTTATTACAGTCATACCTTACCCTCAATCTGTGTGTAGAACTCTCTGTGAAGTCATTGTGATCTGTGTGCATCAATCAAGGATAGTATATGACACTTAGGACCATATTTTCAGATGTCGGCTCTTGGCATCTGGAAACCGCCTGTCTTATATGTCCAAAATATTTATTTATATGTGCAAATATTGGTGGTTACAGAATGTTTTTGTGAGTGAGATAGTGAACCTGAAGTGTCTGAAAAATTCACTGATTTTGATTTACCTATTTGAGTTAAACTGAGCCATAGGCTTAAACCGGGTGGGCTCATTTAAACCAGTTCCACAAGATTTCCATCCCCAACGGCATTAACCCAATTTCCGCCTGGCTGTATGACAGTGCGATCCCCTTGCCGTGTAGCTCAGGATAATACCTATTATTTAATTATTAAATCTATTAAATGTGGTTATATATAAACCAAGTTAGCAATACCACAGTTCTGAACAAAGACTTTGGGCCCTATGAAGGCTTATGTTAACAATTATTTCAAAAGAGTTTTGCATAATTTGAGAACCTGCCTATTTGCATTGTTTACATGCAAGCAACTTCTGTTTATCACCATTGCTGATATCTCAGACCTCAGAAAATATAAGTAAAAACGTGGTCCCTGAAAAAAGTCTGGTATAATCTCTTCTTTATAGCATACAGTCAAATGGAGAAACAGTTTTGTCCACATTTGCTCAGTATGACCTCTACGCTTTCTGAAATCAGAAATGACATAGGATTGTATTCTTCTAAACTGATATTATTAGAAAAGTCCTCTAACAGTTGAGATTTGAGAGGAATAATTTACCGTCAATAAAATTTCCTGTGTCTCCCTTTGTGATGCTCTAATGAAGTTATTATAGTTTGGCCCTTCAGCCTATGACAGATTGAATTTTCCATGACTTGATGATGTGACAAAGTCATTGCTCAAAGGCAAATATACTTTGTAACTGATAAACTAATTCAAATTAATTTATAGTTCAAGTAAACTTTTTAAAAAGGCATCCTAGTTTATTTTTAAACTCAAATTAAAACCCAAGCACTATCATAATTTAATGGTCTCAAGAAAGCAATAAGTACAATCTGTGATGTGAAAAGAAGTATTACTACAGGATTAGGGAAGTTTCAGAACTTTAATCTTTTATTTTCCATACTGTTTGACTATGATGATGGCCAATGTCCTTTTAAAAAACTTTAGCTGTATCATAGGCTGATTTAGGACAGAAGGAAGAACTGGATGTAAAAGTAATTTTCACTTGTCATGTTCATGCAAAGAATATGTGAATTATTACTCTCAACAACAAAAGCTTTACCCAGATTGTCAATTCACTTTTTTCATTGCCTTTAGGCCAGAACTCTGGACAAGGGTTTGGTGCTGTCACATATCCTTTTCCATCTCATTTAAGTGATCTGGCCTCTGTTTTGGGAATGCATTTTTATTGTGCTGTTAAGCCCTGTGTCCCACACATGAATATTTCATATCTCTACTAAGTGCTTTCACTGAATATATTAGCCCCTGGTTTTATTTTTTTTTTCATGCCTGTTGCCACAAATAAGGTGGTAAGCATGGCCTAAATATACACAAATAATCCTTTATGGGATGGGAATTTTCAGATGCCAATAATAGTTACTTTGTCAGGTTTTGGCTAGGCTATTGAAAATGTTTAAACATAATCTGTCCGTCATATTACGTAAGCATTTTTCTATTTATATCTGCTTTACCAGTCCACAACAAACATAATGAGCAATAAATGAAGCAGTGGCCAAAAGACACGTTTATGACTCATGCAGATGCCAAGGGACCATCCTAATATGGGCACTGCTTGGCATTTCTGCTAGCAACAGACCAGAGTGTAACTCTTATTTGACAGTAGTTTTTAAGTTTACAGTCAAAGCCCCAGACTTTACTCATCTTAATGTAAATTAATGCTAAAGTTACAATTGACTTATTCCACTCAATATGAGAGATATCAAGGGCTGGAAACAGTGGCAGTTCAAACTAATATTTTACATCCAAAGCACAGTACAAACAAGAACAAATTTTTTCCCATACTGTGGTAAAAAGAAAACATGTTAGTGTGCCCATTTGATACTATTCAGACAGACCTAAACTAAATTAACACTGGAATTTAGTTACACCTATTTTCTAAGAAATAAGCTTGACTGTGGTAATGGCAGAGATTCATAACCTCATTTCACCCATTCTTGTGATGACTAGAATATTTCCCAACAATGTATCTCCTGACAGCTTATGAAGATTGCATCTATAGAGCTGAAAATATATGTGCACTTCCCATGAGTGATTTTGAGATGAAGATGGAAATGGAGCAAAGAATGAGTTAATAAAAGGGCAAGAAGGATACCTTATATCATGTTAGAGAGGAATGATCTATGTTTTGGGCCTACGTAGAAACTTCCTTCCAGGGTATTCTATCCCAAGGTTTAAAAAGAAAGTGCTAGGGGACTTTCAACTCTTTTGTTTCTCCCATTTGCACACTGGAGTTATGAGCCAAATGTACAGGTGCTCCAGGAGACATTCTTGGGACTATCTGGTTGTGGAGCACCTGACAGATGAACAGCTATACACAAACTTTCTATCCCGTTAAGCATTTCTTATTTACTAAGCATAGCTATGTGTCCTTTTGCTGTGGAAACAGGGCCCCTGTCCATCTTCAGAAGGTGCTGCAGGAACCACATCACTAGTGTGTAAAATCATGGTAGCCTTCCCTGCAAAATGCAAGCTGTACATGCAGGGCTTGGAAGTGATACAATGATCTTACCAATGTGCAGCTCTGAAATAGCCTATTTCTTGGCTACACAGAAGAAAGCTGTGCTAACATTCTGAGTCCTCCATCGGTGCAGAACAACTTCAGAAGTCAGCTATATTATAGTACCTCTGTCTGACAGATAAAGTGCTTTGTATAAAGTCCACTTCTGCTGATACAAACTGCTTGGTTGATTCCCTGTACTTCCAATGAGACCAATCTCCTTTATTCAACATGAAAAACCCCTTCATCAAGAAGTTTACATGAAGCAGTAGGGTAGGATGCAATATCTGTTACACAGGGAGTCAGAGAAGCAGCATTATTACCCAAAGAAGAAGAGCCCACATATTTACCACCATGCAGGTTTGGAATTTATTGACATCTCTGCTTCAGACTGGAGTCTTGCCACCAGTTTATACTAAAAGCTTGAAGCATGCTGAGTTCAATGGCAGCTTTTTGCATTAAAACCTGAGTGCTGCATCTCAAGCTCTAGGTACCTATTTGTTGACTTTTCAGAAATAAACATGTTAAAAACCCTTTTTAAACGTTAGAAGAGGCTCCATATCACCAAATGAAGTTTTTATCTATATGTTTTATTTTGTGTTTATTTTTCAATCATCTGCATATTAACATCTGATTAGCAACCGTTTGTTTAAGAGAGCATATCAGGTTATCTGGCTGGAGATAACAAAGCATGTTTTCCATAGAGGCTTCCAGACTAGAGGCTACACAGATGTGCCTGAGTTAAAAGGATCTCACTGTCTACTTTGAGAAGTGTAGATGGCTTCTGTATTTAGAGAAAACTCATCTGAAGCATCATAAAATAAAATGTACGGAAAATATAATATTCCATAATTAAGATTTCTAATGAATTGCCTTGTTAATCCATACAGTGTATGCATGTTGCAAAATTTTCCTGGCTTAATTAGTGCACTTGCTGATTATGTTTATTTCCTGATGTACACACTGATTAAGCATTGTCCATACACTGAGGCTTGAAGCGGGATCAGTCTACAAAATAGTACCTAGTCATTTAACTGGAGACTCAGAATGCAAATAGATCAACTTATGTAAAATTAAATTAGTTCTAATAGAACCCATTTTGACTGAGCAGCTGGTGACACATTATAAACAGAATTCTCTTGTTATGTGAAATAAAGGGCTTCTGCTAACAGATGCTTATATACTTTTAAGCCACAAAAAAATATTGTGTTATGTTTAAGGTCTAAAGTTAATGAAAGAAGATAAATTCTGAGCTTGTTAGGTAACAATTCCGCACTGGATCTCAGCATTCTTTTCTGAATACTGTATAAGGTCAGGTAGCCCTTTGCAATGCTCCATGTAGGAACTTAAAAGTGAGTAATCACTAAATCATGAGTCTCACAGCTAGCACATCAACCCTTCTCTCTTTAATAGGCAATGTCTCTCAGCTGATTTTTGAAATACACTATTAAGGCTTGATACTGTCCCTTAAATTTTAATTATTTTGTTCTTTTAATATAAATGACTACTTTTTGTTTATTATTTTTTTGGGAACATAATTTCAGACTTGTCTTAACACTCAAAGTAGCCATTACGAAGCATTTGTGTGCCATTCCTAGTCAACATCTGACAATAAACTTTTTTCCTAGGAATGCTGTCAGACATCCTGAAATGTGTAAAGCCTGAGTGACAGGCATTTTCTTGGTGACAACATTTAGTGTTCTGTATGAATGAGTCTGGTGTGTTTAAACTCCTGGATTTGCTGTTTATTTATGGTAAATTTGAGCCTTCAAGAAAAGGAACAGAATAACTTCAATAGAAATAAATAAATAAGCAAGTGACTAATACATTAAAGGTCTAAATTTGTATTTTCTGACTTTAATGGATTTAACTCTGGTCATGGATTTATTTAAAGATAACTTTTTGTGAAGAAGACATTATAGTTACAGGGTCCTTGATTCTTGTTCTGTGTTTGACAATGCTTACCCTAGCAAAATTTCTCTCCTTAACTGACTTTCTACATACAGCAGCATGCAAATTAATGCATATGGATGCTTTAAAACATTATAAAATTAGTCATATCTTTGGTACATTAATTAGGAAAACAACCACATGTTTCTTTTTTTATTCCGTTCCTGGTGAATTTGTGATTGCATTTTGTTTTTTAGTCAATGACACCTATCAAGCAGAATTAAAAATATTGGTTGATCTGGTAGATTTTTTTTTTCTGGCTTTACTCAGTTTTAATTTAATATCAGCGTATTCTATGGAGTTAGAGGTCTACAGAGTTTATGCCACAGTATTTTAATCAACTCTTGCAGAACCTAGATGAGTAAAGACAGATGAAAGTCATAGCAATTTAAATATCTAATTCTTACTATCGTTTGAATAAATGAGCAATAAAGCTTAACTCAAAGAATTGCATTTGTACTTACTTTCTTAATGCAAGGTTGAACTATGAAGATGAAGATTTTCAATTAGCATGGATCTTTTACTGCACTTGCTACTTCTTTTTGACAACCTGGAAGATACACTAGCTTCACATTTGGATAAAATCATCTGAATGTACATTTCTTCAATTACCTATTTTGTGTATTTTGTTTGAAAAGGTGAAATCACATTTGTTTGTTTAAGGGACTTAAATTTTTATCCTTATAATTTGACTCTCTGTTTCTGTGGGGAAAAGGGAATTCAATGTTGTACATATACAATCAAACATTGATATTAGAATTACTGCGTAAAATTATGGTTTAGATACATTATAAAAAGTACTGAAACATTCTATACTCTGAACTGATTTGTAAAACAAAAAAAGGTTATAATGTGTTCCATGTATGGTTTGATGTTTTATGACAAGTCTTTCACATGTTTATTCACGTGTTTATTCATACATAGGCTTGAAGAGGAAAAAAGTGTTACTGATTGTTCAAGACTTGATAATTAATTTCTTTTTGTACTTTGAGTACCTAAACCAGAAAGGAAGTATTTTTCTTAGATACCCAAAAAGGTATGGTTCCAGTTTTCTCTGCTAGTAATGGTATAACACCCTTTTCACACTCTTGTTTTCTGAATAAGACTTTTGGAAAACAATTCTACTGTTTTCATTAATATTTGGAAAGGATAATTTTAACATGAAAGGCTACTCTTTAGAGTATTCTAGAGAAAGAATACACAAAGAAATACACTTTAGATACTTAGGCAGTAATGTTAGGAGACATTTGTAAATGTGAAATCTAAATTTTGTCTTTAAATACAGTCCTTTATTCCATCATTTCAATTAATAAATGTGTGTGAGAATTAAATTTTTAAACTAATTTCCTCCATAGTCACTTAAGATTTTAATACTGCAGAAAAGAATTAAAACGCATGAATCTTTTAGCAATCCTCACTGGTACATTATAGTTCTGCTCCAAAGAGTTTCCAAACTATGAGGAGAAAAGCCTGTCTTTTGTACAAGTGAGGGTTTTTGCCTCCTGTCTCTAAAAAGGCAAGAGTCTTTATACCCAGGAGTTGTGCTTGTAAGTGTGGTAGGCTCTTAATTTGCCTGCCTTATGCCTTAATGCAAAGCTCTTTAAGCTGGAAGGATGTTCTCACCTATCACTGCAAGGAAAACATTTAAAAGTGTTAGGTTCACTATCAATAGACATAACACAAAATCTAGCTCAATGGCTTTTTGCAGATATTAGAAGCAGAGGAGCAATAGATAAGAACGGACTTTAATCTACACCAAAGTTTTGGAGAGCAGACCATATGTATGAATTTATATGCAATTAAATCCTTCCTCCAAGAATGTCCATTTTACCATATCTCATCTCTTCTGTGTTCCCTTGAAGACACTGAAAAAAGCTCACACCAATATGACTTCTAATTATTTGAAAACAATCCCAATTTAAGTTTGCATAATCTCAGCCTTTTACTTGCTGTTTGTTGTTTGTCAGCATCCTTTAATGGTGGTGAAACATCCAGCTGACTGAAAAGCATTTACTGCTAGTCAAACCTTTGTGCAATAGAAACTGAGGCTAATAATATCATACCTGGGCACTGGTTATTATGGTCACAGTTTACATTCCTGACACTGTCTCTGTGGTCTCACCCATTTTATACCCAGAAAAAAGAGAAACAGACAGCACACATTCCAGACTGAAATTTAAACAGCCAAAAATCATTCTACCATTAAGCAAGAAGACAATATGAAGCAAGCAAACTCAATCCAAACACGTTTAACTTGCTGCTTTAGCCTGCATGGCCTTTTCATATGATTCATACCAAAAAACGCCCCAAAAATCCCAAAAACCCCAAAGCAAAAGAACACAAAAAAATCCACCAAAAAAACCACTAACCCCAAACTAAACCGGGATTACAGCTCTGATAAAGTGCAAAGCTTCCTAATTTTCCCTATTTCTAAAAGGTATCAACTGCAAAATGCCAATGTGCTAGGATCGGAATTAAAACCACATGAAGTGAAATATCAAACTTTCTACTCAAAAGAACTAAGAAAGTTCCCGAGACACAACCTTAATTTAAAGAAGCAAAATTACAAGAAGTCATGCAGAGCAGTATTCTCCTCCCCTCCTTGGAAATGTGCAGCTCTTTATTATGGAAAGGCAGTAGCCCCTCTGTAGTTAGGGTTGCAATCAACTTCCATTATAAAGCCCTATTTTAGCCCCCTGTAACTTTGGCTGGAAAAAATTGGAATACAAATTGCCATATTTTCTCCAAAAGCAAAGAAGAATAGCTGAGGATTTTTTTTGTTTATTTAGTGGCGTGTGATGATTAGGTTTTATTTTTAGCTTTTTTTTTTTTT
>QWTY01041031.1:0-12859 GCA_008033365.1 Pseudorectes ferrugineus | reverse complement strand
GGCCATCCCGAGGGGCATCCCAGGCCTGGGACAGCCCGAGTCAGGAAGAGAGAAGTGCCCAGGGCTTGCCCCACCAGCGGGCTCGGCCCCTGTGTGTGCAGAGCAAGGGCCTCACAGCCCTGGTGCCACTGCTCCCCGCTGTCCTCGCCCCAGTGACAGCTCTGGCAGCGGCTCTGGGCTCTGCAGGGCTGTGTGAGACACGTCTGAGGGAGCTCACACTGACCCTGGGGCTTGAGCGTGGGCAAAGGGAGAGGAGGAGGCCCACGTCTGAGGAAGAAATAGCTCTTGTACACCGATGGACCTGGCTCTGTCCTTGAGAGCCCAACTTTATAGTGAATCAACACTGAAAACACAATACATGCGCAAATTCCCAGCGGGAAAGCCAGGTTTTACTGAAACAGCTTCCTTCCATAATGGTATCAAATGCAAATCCCTGGGCTCGTCCCTGCTGGCTCTGGCACCCCAGGGAGCATTCAGCAGAGGTGTCACCCACTGAGCCAGAGTCACCTGCCCACAGCTCCTCCTCGCCGCGGGTGAGCAGTGAGGGACCCTGGCGCGCTGGCCCCTCACATCAGCACCCTCCCTGAGCGGGTAAAAGGGATGGCTCCAGGTGCACACCCCTGGCTGCAGAGCTGAGCACCCACAGGCTCAGCTGGGCATCGCCCCCGGCTGCCTCTGACCCAGGGGCAGGGAAGGAGGGCAGTGGCCACTGGCCGGGCCGGGCCGTGCCGGGCCGGGCCGTGCCAGGCCGGGCCGGGCCAGGGGTGCAAGCACTCGGCTGCTGCTCAGTGTGTCCCACGGCTCAGGGCTGTCCTCCCCGAGCTAGCAAAGATGTGTAGGGGAGAAGTTCTTCCCTGGGAGGGGGTGAGGCCCTGGCACAGGTTGCCCAGAGAAGTGGTGGCTGCCCCATCCCTGCTATTGGAAAGCATTAAAATAAGAACTAACAAAAAAGAGATTCATAATATCTCACAGATCATTGTTAAAAACTATATGAATAAAATTACAACTTTTCACAGAGCAAGTTACTCAAATACAATACTGAAATGTCAGTTCAAGCATTAATTAATAGATATTCAAGGTATCTAACCAATCAAACTGCTTTTCAGCTGGATTCCAGACAGCAGTTCTGTTGTTTCTGTTTCGGCTGCAGGAGCTGAAAATCTCCCCCTCTCTCATTTGTGTCCCCAACCAAACCAATTCCCCTGCTCCTGGCGCAGCCGGAGCTGCAGCCGTGCCTAATGACAGGGAGGGAGGGCAGGAAAGCCTGTCAAACAGGATTATTCACAAAAAAACCCAGCTAAGTGGATTTAAAATTGCAACCTGTCACTGCCTTCTGCAAGTCATTTAGGAAGAGCTGGAAACTGGAATAACAATTTTATCAGGAACAGAAAGCCTAAGAAAGAAAGGAAAAGAGGATCTGTGGGAGGAGGGAGCCGGCCTGGCTGTGGGCTGAACTGTGGGTGGTGGGCTCAGGTCACAGAATCCCTAGGAAATAAGGTGGGGGGGATGATGCCTGTAATTCCCAGGGCAGAATAGCAAAAACCATAGAGAATATAGAATTATAGATGTATTTTTAATGTGGAATAGTTGTATTCTATTAAAGAGAGAAGTATATATAGCATGTATTACATATAAACACACAATCTATATTTATACATTTAAATATATATTAAAATTTGTGTATATAAATATATATTACCATGGTTTATATTTTATATACATATAGATACATGTAACTTCCTTAAACGCCGTTGTTCCTGTGCCAGTAGAAATAGTGATGCTTCATTCCTCGCTGTCTCCTTCCTTTGCACCCCAAAGATCACTTGCAGGCAGGTACAAGAAATAACTAACTGAAGAGAAACACAATTTAATTCTCAGTGTTCAGCTAATTCCACAGCCTCTCACTGTCCAAACCATGCTGTGCTGGGCCAGGGAGAGAAGGCAGACTGTGGGCCAGGAATTTTGCCCCATGCAAGGCTGTGGCTGTGCCCCTCAGAGGTCTTGGATCCAGGCTGTGGATGGGTAAAATCTGGCAGATTTTGTTAAACACCAACCACCCCAAATGCTGCTGGAGCAGTAGTCTGTGGGCTCCCAGGGGCCACGGCCCGGGCAGAGCAGGGAAGCTCTGTCCCTGCACGGGCACTTGGCAGGCTGTGTTTGCTCGGTGACAGAGCCAGCGGTGAGACCCCGGGCTGGGAGCGCTGCCGGTGACCCAATCCCCGCGCTCTGGGTGCCCCACTGCACCCACACACACCACACGGACCGGGTTACAGGACACTGGTCCTGAGAAAGTCCTGGCCCGGTGATCTGACCCCATGAGCGGCCCCTGAGTCACCCAGCTGCACCAGCAGCGTTTAGGGCATTCGGGATTTACCAGAAGCACCCAGGAAAGGCACAGTGCTGGGATACCCTGGTTATCTCTGCACATGTGCTGACAGCAGGGAGAAGCCTCAGACCTCTCTTGCTCAATTTGAAGATGCAAGAACAGCATAAACAGCTGAGGCTGCTGGGCCCCCACAGGACCAGGTCCCACCTTTGCCTCCTCTCTGGGCACACTGGTGCTGAGAGGGGCTTTCACTCACACAGGGATGTCTGACCAACTCCCTTTGAGCTCTGAAAGAACTCATGGGGATCTGCCCCAAGGAAGCATGAAACAGGAGAGGAAAAGAGGAAATAAGAAATAACCAGTACCAGGAGCCCTTGGGTCTGAATTTGCTTGTTTCTGAGTGAGATTTCATGGATTTTGTCCAAAACAATGGACAAGGAGAGCTTGTTCTGTTACTGTGTGTATTGCAATCATTTTCTCCATGAGCTCAAACTGTCACCTTCTGGTGACAAACACCCCGAGCATTGTCGCCAAGTTGCAAGATACTCAGCACAGAGAAAAAAAGGCAATTTATAGAAGTATTTCGCTATTTGAGTATTAACAATGCTTCATAAAATAACAGCAGAAATTTTCTGCTGTTAGAAATTTCTGCATGAGTCAGTTTTAGACAGTATCGGGCAATTATTTCATCCCAATTCCCCTTTTTCTTTGGTAATTGCTGTGCTAAGACTACACTCCACAATGGCCCTCCAGTATTAGGTCCTAAGAAATCTGATATAATCAAAAGTAGAAAAGAAAAACAAATTCAGAAGTGATAAGCACTGTCTCACTTTGATGGAATGTCAGAAAAAATTACTGTGACCGTTTGGATCTGGCAGGACCACTCAGGCCTGGCTGTATCCCACAACTCCTTGTGCCTCTGGGCTGGCTCGGGGCAGGATCAGCTGTGGGGCAGGTTTAGCTCTAGGTCAGGATCAGCTCTGGGGCAGCTCTGGGGCAGGATCAGCTCCTAGGACAGGATCAGCTCCTGGGGCAAGATCAGGTCTCGGGTTTTACTGCTCAGCTCAAAGTGGTCACTTCCAGTCCCTGTTTGTGCTGTGGGCACAGTGGACAGTGTCCCCTCTGTCCTCTGAAACGTTCCTTTGTCATTAATCGAATTCAACTGGATGCCTCAGCTGCTCCCTTACATTCTCATCCGTGAACTATGAAGCAGCAGTGGTTATCTGCTGAATTAAGTAGTTCAACTAAAAGAATCCCATATATTGTTTCCAGTCAACGGGCACTATGAATAGATTTTATGTAAAATTACTGGGAATGCATAAGCCATTTTGCCTAATGTTATGGAATTTCTTCTCCCAAACCCTGTGTGAAATGTAATTCATGTTCAGATACTGACAACTGAATCATACTCAGCATTCATATATAGTGCTTTATATATGCAAACTGCCATAAAACATTAATTAAGCAATAGATTTCCTAATGCTGAGAAAGTGTACTCACACCAGGCTCGGTGAGTTAAATGTTTAAATACTGTCAACGCTTAAATACTATTTACAGAGTTTCATTGTGCTGTGAGCTCAGTTATTGGCAGAGCTGTAACAGTCAGTGGCTTCTCCATACGGTAAGTAGGAGTAGGAATGGTGGCTTGGTCTTTATCTACACCAAACTTTACTTTGAAATTGTACTTTTTCTACCAGTGTGCTATTTTAAAAGTGAAGTAACTGTAGTAAGAACACGGGCTGTCTGTTTGCAGACTCCTGGTACAGCTACAACACAGAGGCACCACTACCATTTACTGGGGTTTTAATGTCCTAGGTGACTTTTACTCCTTTTTCCCAGCCAGGGCTGTCCAAAGCCACAGGGCACGTTCATCAGAGTGCTGGGACATCCTCTCAAGCAGCTGACTGCCCATGGTGGTGCCCCAGCCCCGACAGCCCCCAGCTGGATCCTCCCTGAGGTGGATGCAGGGTTTGGAGCTTGGTGTTCTCCTGGGATGGCAGAAGGACACTCAGTGCACTTCAAGTCATGGGGTTTTGTTGGGTTGCTACTGATTCATTCTGTTTATTGGTCAGGAAAATTGTGAGATTTGGCTGCAGCTGTCCTGAGTCAGCACCACACCTTGTAAAATGTCCCAGCTCTGCCGTGCTCTGCCGTTGCCTCCACTCCCTGGAGTGGCAGGAAAGGCTTTCAGTGCCACACGAGGCATGACTCACGCTCTGGGGGTATTTATAGCTGCCAGGTACTGACACAGGTGTGAACCCGGCAGACAGAGCAGATCCCACACGCTCCCGTGTCCCTGTGTGCCAAGCCTTCCCCAGCCAGCTGGAAGCTCGTCAGGAACAGCAGACAGCCCCTTCCCCACAGGACAGAGACCCTCCCTGCTCAGCCCCTGAGTCTTTTCATAGCAGAGTCTGTCATCAGGAAGAATAAAAGGAGCTTTAAAATCATTATTTAAGCAATGACAGTGCAGACCGAGTTCATGACACAGAGAACTGACACATTCCTTCCAGATTCCAGGAATCATGAGATCCCAAACCTCTTCCAGAAACTTCTCCAGGCTGTGCAGACCCCAAACTGTTCTTCCTTTAGGTGCCATGCACTACAGGGCTGGGTGCTTTAATTTAAATAGTCAACAATAAAAAGACTTTTTAATTGATTAGTCACTGCAGCCATGAGTGTCACAGAGTTTACTTTCTTATTCCATGAACGTCTTTGTTTATATTTGCAGAAGGATTCAATCTGATGTAAACTATGAAATATGTTGTTTACTGAACAAAGACAGGTTCCAAGGCACTTGTTAACACTGAAATCAAACCCTACTCTTAGATATCTGTTTGCATTAGTCGGTCACCTCAGAACCCACAAACCTGGCTGAACACTACAGCACTTCATTAAACAGTCTGGGAAAGCACATAGAAGATAAATAACCTGTTTAAAAACTTCTGATGTGCCAATAGTTTGCCATGAAACTGGAAGACATACCAGAGCTTTGTCTATGACTTGTATTTGTATTAATGCCTTGAAAACCAGAGTGCAAACCCAAAATTTGCTGATGCTATCAAGTCTGCTGTCAGCACTCTGGAGAACAGAATTAGAATTTTCAGTGATTTTGATAAACTGGTTTCTGACAGACATTTGTGCCTGGATGCCATCTGTGACGGTGCATCGAGTTTTAACTTTAGTTCACCATTACCCAGAAAGGATCTGCTGGCAGGGGAAGCAGCCTGCAGGCTTTGCTGCTGGGGGAAAACCAGGCAAAAATCCTTCAAGGAGGAAAACTGAAACTCTGACCATCCTGACATTTTGTTTTGCTGACAGTGTTAAAATGCCACATCTGTCCCAGTGATACTGAGAGAGCCTCAAAGTTCATCTCTGCTTGAGCAGTTGATAATAAAATGAACAGCAGCATTAGCAGGATTAATTGGAACAGGCCCTAGGATTGGGGATCTTGTTGGCTGTTTGCAAGTGGGACAAACAAGTTGAATTCAACTCTCTCCTGGGAAATATGCTTATTGTAAATAAAGTAACTTGTGTTTTCCTCCCCAATTACTATGGATCAGCTCCTCATTCCACATCGATGTGCTTCCATTCGGCCATGATTGCCAGGTCAGTCTCAATCCACTCGACCTGCGGGACCTGTCTGTGTAAATCTGCTGCACGTCCCTCAGCCTTGTGAGGTGATGGACCACAAACAGAATCAATTCGTGTTTGAAGTCATTTTTACCATTTTTTCTGGTACATGACAAGACAGTATTTCTCACGTGACAGGACTGGTTTGGGCTGGGTTTTACTGCGAGCAGTACGGTGCCACCAGTGGAGGTGACTACCCTGGTGGACAGTGGTGTCCTCTCAATGGAACTATTTAAGACAAAATAAAGTACACAGAAATGGAAATGCATCTCCATTCAGTGAGAGTTAATATTTCGTATTCATTGCTGCAGCTGTGGACTGTGGCATGCGGAAAGGCCTCCAGGAAGCCGAGCAGTGGGCTCCCAGTGGGGCAGGGAGCCCGAGGGACACAGCCCTTGGGGAGCCGGCTGTGTCCTGACAGGCTGTGACAATAACCAGCCTTCACACAAATCCTCCAAGGGCTTGTGGTCACATCAGCATTCCTGACTGCCCTGGCTGACAATATCGAACATGGCTCACAGATCAAGCGGTATCAGCATCACTGAGTCTTATCTCCTCATTCCCAGAGCTCATCTGTCAATAGCGCTGTTTGTGCCCGCCCGGCCCCGGCCCCGGCCCGGCTGGGTGGGGTTATCTGCAGGGCCCCGTGTTGCAAGACTCAGTTTGCTCCCATGTTCACCTTAATCCGGCCCAGCAGTTGAAGGCTTGGAAGATGAAACAGTCCTCAGGCTGGTGACACAATCAGTGGTCAGTCACAATGATCCCTTCAGACTTGACCAGCCAGAAACAGCAGCAGCCCTTGTAAAACAATCAGAAAACGTGGCTTTGTGTTAAAGGATTGCAGGAGATTTGGAGCCTATTGAGGCTGCAAACAACTGACATCAGACCGAGCCTGACATGGGTCTCAAAAAATCCTTATCTCCTTTGATATGTTTACCCCCAAATTACTTTAAAATGCTCAAATACAAGTCTACAGACATTTAAAGAACAATCAATATTTACACCTGAATGCTTTCAAGGACCAAAGGCAGCAGAACTCTTCTGGGTACAGCAGGAGTTATTCTGTGCACTACATACAGCACAGCCCACGTCTCAGAGCTGAAACGATGCCATCCTTCCCAAAGTCTGGTCTTTGGTTTCCTTCTCAGCTGACTGAAGAGTGGGAAAATTCCCCAGACCTCACTACCTACCCATACCCCCAAGCACAGTTCTACACCACCAACCCCAGACCAAAGGCAGACTGTTACAGTGATTCCTCACACAGAGGGAAAGTCCATCATCACCTGGTGACCCACTTGCTGCTTCTTTGGGACCTCTGGAACTCTCCCATCTCACCCCCAGAGATCCCAGCTGGAAGCACTCCTTCCTCCCTGCCCTGATAGAAGACTCTGTCAGCAAAACTCTTTGCTCCTGGTCAGGAGACTGAGGAATTAAATAAATTCAAGAGTGAAAACTCCAAACGATATTTATCTGCTGTATCTGAGCACTCCCAGCAGCAGAGTTAACGCTGCAATGTGACACAGTGCCACGGGGCAGTGAAGAAAAGGCATTTTTCTACAGAAGGGCTTTTGCTGCAGACAGGAAGTTTGCTTTTTGAATTAGTCACCAGTTTCACTCCAGGCTGATTACACCAGTTTCATTACCATACAATAGCACCGTTTCCATGCAAGTGCTATCAAGATTACATTTATGGTTCCAAAAGTTGTTTCACCACACCTACACACAACCCCAGTGCTGCACACAGGAACAGATAAGTGCTCTCCCTGTTCTGTGTGCTTACCTAGGCCCCATAACCTTTCAGGTACACTGCTCCTGGGGTAAATAGAAGGGAGTTGACAACAGATAATGAACACAGAAATAGACCTGAGCTTCGACAATTATGCATCTTTTGACAATAAACATCACGTCTAGGAGTGGGATATAAGCATGCCATGGAACACTTTCTTTATAAAGAAACATCAAGTGGCATTATGACACCAATTCAAGGGAGATGATATCTGATAAGTTCTGGCAGCACAGGCTACTTTAGCAATGGTGATAAGATCTCTGGCAAGACTTTTGATGGAAATAATGAACATTTTTTTCTGTGTATGTGTGTCACTTTTTTCTTTTTTTTTTTAAATACTTTATTTACACCCACCAGCAGCTGTGATTATTTCTTGAAAAAATGAAAGTTTGGTATTTTGCATTTGAGGATTTTTTGGCAGAGAAAGTCGCCGTGGGGCTCCACTTCCCTGAGACACGCACAGGAGCTGGGCAGGACGGGGGTGACTCTGCACAGCCCAGCTCCTGCTCAGGAAGGCGCTGGCAGGAGGGGATGCTCCGAGGGCTGAGTCAGGGCAGGAAGCCGCTCACCCCAGTGCCACCGCCCGGGCACAGCTCCGGCCTGAGTCACCTGCAGCCTGTGACATCAGCCTCTCTCTGCCTGTCTGGGGCTCAGACACAGAACAGTTTCACTTATAGTGAAACCTGTCCGTGGAATTACCCTGGCTGGCTGTCTCGTTTTACTCAATATGAGCACATCCTGATTCTGGAATGAGAATTGTTAATGCCACTGGATTAAGATAAACACACGTTAGGCAGTCTTGTTGCAGATTTGTGTTCACATATGGAATTACTGAGAATTACTCAAGGTGCAGATAAGTTAAACATTGTATTTAAATGCTGTTGGATGCCAGGTTATTTTTGTCATCTTCTCCTTCCTCAACCTGTCCAAAGCAACCTAAATTATCCTGCTTTATCCAAAATAAAGACTTCTTTGTACACCACTGCACTAAAAACTAATTCAGACCCTGAAATCTTGCTCAATTTCATACATTCAAAATGAGTAAACATTGAAAAATTTCTCCAGATTTGTTCAATGCCAGAAAACATTTGGTGCAATTCTGTTCTTTGATCTGTTCTGGGATTATTTAGTTTCTTAGTTTCCCTTGGTAATTACTCTCCCTTTACCTTTAGGTTTATTATTAATATCACATACTGACAGCACGGGAGTGACAGAACAGCAACTCTTCTGCAAATGATTTTGAATTTTCTCAGTTTAACTGTTTTATATTGGATTGTGAGCCAGCTAAGTCATTTAGTCTTAAGTGAGTGGTAAGGTATGTCTGTTATATCCAGGGAACATTGCCATCTTAGGAATGAAATGATATGCAGTATCCTTAGCCCGTGACTTCCCTCGGGATTTTCTCAGCAGCAGTGCTGAGAAATCAAAATACAACATTTAGTATGATTTGTAGCCTTAAAATTCAATTATCACCCTGCCTAGTTCGTACCTGACAGAGCACTACGATCTCAGAAGTCTCTGTCACAGTCACAAGAACTTCCCACCTATTAATAAATCTTATTTCAATGTGTAGTCACTAAGAGAGGCAGAGAAACTCTGACTGAAGGCAAGCAGCTCTTTCTGCCTGAGAGCTGCAGCTTCAGATTTCAGACAGGCACATTCTCTCACCTAATTCTGAGCATGTTTTCAAAGTGTCTTTTTTACTCAGAGCCTCGCATTTCCCAGATTATAGCTCAGTTTCATTTACACAGCTCGGGCCTTCCAAGATCCAGCAGCAAACCCTGTGCAGGATGTACCTCGAAACTCAGCCCACTCCTCACAGCATTTTCTGTTCCTCAGGTACAGCACAGTTTTTCTGTAAAATCTCTTTCTAAATAAGCTCAGTGGGACTCAGTCAGGTCTCAGGAGGTGACACATCCCTTTGCTGACACGGACCTCACAGCTCTGAGTGTGGCTGTGCATCTGTAAAGAAGCACCAGAAGAGCTGGTTAGAAGGTCCCTTCAGCAACACCAGGAAGTTTTTACTTCTTTTTATAGCATTAAATCTTGTTGTCATCAGACACTGACAAACTTTCAGGGTACTCAAACTTTAGATATTGCACCTGTTACTGATCTAAACTGCCCTTGTTTAATCTTTGCCTATAATAAGTACAATACATTAAAAAACCCACCCAAAGCCACTGCTTTACTTGCACAAAGTATCTCCAACAGCAGCAGCTCATGACTCGCTCTCTCTAACTATGCCCAGAAATAACCTCAGCCTGTACGAGCAGTTTTACTGAACAAGCAGGGTTACTCAGCACAGTAAAAGCTGGTTATACATGTAAATATTGCATGGTGAACTGCTTAGTAACCAAATTTATGCTTTTCAGATGATTTTTATTTTGGCATTTTAAAGATAGCATCAAACCATCCGGAAACTGTTTTTAAAATATGCTTGATCATTTTAGAAATCAAATTAATACAGCCAACTCTGATGATTATATTTTGCCTAGACCCTGCTGCATTGTCACGCCTTCATGTTGCCCAACCAGAGTTTGTTTCAGGAAAACATTAATTTTTTTCGTAAGAGTCTAAACCACTACCATTTATGAAGCACAACCACCCAATGTAATGCATGCTTCATAATTCAAATATTACGTGCTGCATCCTCCCATGATTTATTTAACTTCTGTGTCTAAACCCTCAGCCAGGGATTTTCAAACTTTCCAACCCACAGATCCCTCAGTGGTCTGTAGCCATGCACTCGAATTCATTTCTAAGAAAACCAGACTTGGTTCTTTCAGTTACTTCCCACAGACTCCTTGCACTGTGGACTAACTAATTACCTAGAGCTGGCTGGTAATGAGAGATTAAATTAATACATGTAGTAGGGCACTGGGACTTGAGAAATCATATTCCATATTTAAACTCAACAGCATAAAGATCGCTCGTTACTTGGAATGCAATACATTTCCTTCTTCAGAAATAGCAGCAATTAATGGCATAGTGTAGAATTAACAAATGGAGAGTAATTTTATTCTGTCACTGAAAAATACAACATACACCACAATCCAGCAGTGAGCTGGGATTAAATAGATAGGATTTAAACTAACATTACAGTCTGGTCTTTATAAAATTGGCTACTGGCATGTTGGGAGAAAGTGTAATGTAAATAATTCAGATGTGAGTTTGCTACAGAGGTGATGAAGGTGAGGAAGCCCACATCATACCCAAAACCTGAGCGCAGAACAAGAAAATAAAATACTTCTGCAGTGACACTGTGGCCTTTCAGCAATTCTTACAGCTGGTTTTGAAGAGAACTTTGCCAGCCCTTGCTGGCAGGTGACTGATTTTGGTTGGCTCACACCAAGGTGGGTGATGTGGTAGCTCTGCTCCCAGAGTACTTCTAGGAGGGAGGAATCAGATGGAGAGGGAAAGGAACAACAAGAACAAGCAGAGAAATGGCCTGAAAGCTTCCAAGGGAGCTCAGTTATTTAGTTTCCAAAGCAAACATCTATGGATGGGCTAAGCAGCCATGGAGAGATAACTCACAGAACAAGAGGTTGTAAGTACTCAGAGAGGTCTTTTTCAGTGTTTCCAGGAACTGCTCTGGGAAAACCATGGCCCACGAGTCCGTCACAAGGTGAGGGTTACGTGGGTAGCAGGCAGAGTCTAGAACAGAGAGAGGACCAAAGCCCAGCCCTGGGGCTGTGACGGGAGATAAAATACCTGCTCCAGCCCCAGGCTGACCTGCACCAGCTCAGGAGCAGCCTGCAGCCCACAGGTTTTGTAGGTGAGTGAGAAGATTGTGCACCTGGGAGAAATCAGGAGGGGGCCTGGCAGACCAGAATCCCCCCCTGGGGACACTCAGCTATCAGGCACAGGACACGGCTGCACCTACAAACCACAGACAGGGCGTACGGTTTCACACACGTGGCATATTTAACAAAGTTGTTCCAACATTGCCCACTCCACAGCAGGGCTGCTGGAACACAGCGTTTGTGTTCCTCAGGAGAGGTTTTATTTGCAAAGACTTACACATCAGCAGCAGAGGGGTTCGGTTTGAGCTCCAGGGGATCACCAGGGGTACAGTACTCACCAGAGGCTCGGTGACCACGGGCAGGAATCCCCACCATGAATGCTGCAAAAATAATTTCAGTAGAATTTAGCCTCTGTGAAAATTGTTCAGGAATAAGAGAATATTACTTACAAAACTTATTTCAAATCCTTTAGACTTTGCCTACCCCAAGTGCTGTGTTTAAACCAGGCTTGGAAACAAGAAGGTGTGGTAGAAAGGATCTACATGTCACCATTATGTGGATAAATACAGAGAATTGTAAAGAACTGAGTAAGATACAACAGCAAAGCCTGGAGGGTGCCAAAACAACTAATGATACTTTCTTGAAAGGAATGTCTAATAGAAAGTCCAAGGGACGACTTCTACAAACAGTGGCACGTAGCCAGTCCCCGTGACTCAGCCTTGCCGGGCCACGCTGCTGGTCACGGGCCACCAAGTGCCAACAGCATCAACATCTGCCAAGGGCCACATCTCCGGCCTGAGCCATCAGTCGGTCCCGACTCTGCAGCAGGGGGGAAACCGGGAACGGGGGTGTGCTGGCGAGGGCTCCGGACGGGGGGCAGCCGCTCCCGAGGGAGCCCGGCCCATGGGCCACAGGTTCCCAGGGGGCAGAGGGCACCCGAAGCCTCCGGAGCCAGCCGGGCGGGGAGAGGGGCTGCGGAGCTGCGGGGGCACCCCGACCCCGGCAGCGGCTCCCCCGTGCCCCGGGCACGGCCTGGCCCCGGCACCGGCTGCACGCAGCGATAGGGCGGGAGGTGCGAGACACCGGGCCGGGCAGCGCCGATAAGGGGCGGGGGGACGCGGGCAGGGGCACCGGCGTCAGGAGCACCGGGACGGTGGCACCCGGGATGGGGCACCCGGGCTCCGGTCCCACCGCAGCCCCCATTTCCGCGATGGGTGCGGGACCCCCGGGGCTGCAAGGGAGACGCGGTGATTCCGATACCCGTCCGGAGGGACCCCGGGGCGGGACGAGACACGCGGTGCCCCGATCCCGGTCCGGAGGGACCCCGGGGCGGGACGGGACGGGACGCGTGGTGCCCCGATCCCGGTCCGGAGG
>QWTY01041030.1:2185-15081 GCA_008033365.1 Pseudorectes ferrugineus | reverse complement strand
AATATTAATAAACTTTAGATCAGATATTTTCACTAACATTTATATTAACATGGTATTTAATTGACTTGCTTTTAAAGCATTTTTTGGTCCATAAATACTAATTTTGAACAGGATAAACTATTAAGACAGTATTGGCCAGTAGCCATAAATCTGCTGTTAACAGGGAGGCAATTTCTTGCAAGAGGCCCATTTTAATGGTTCTTCTCAAACAGCAGAAAAAAAATCAACATATAGATGTGTCTGAAAATAAACCTGCTGCATCAGACACACAATGCACCGAATCATCTGTCTGGCAAATGCCAAATTTGCTGTTTCAGAGGACACTGGTGCAAGCTGAGCCGAGGGCAGGTGTGTGCAGCTGAGGCAGCACAGGTCACCTCCCACATGTAACACTGCATTTGTCAAACCCTATAAAGCCCTTCTCCTTTCAGTGCCAGGAATCACAGCAAGTGGACAGCCAGCCAGGACTCCTGGAAGGCCAGGAGAAAGCTGTCCCAGGAGTGAGCAGCCTCTTGCTGGTGCCACCCAGCAGCAGAAGCCCTTGCTCGTGAGAAATGCTAATTACAGATACAAGCCTGCCTGGCAATTCTTCATTGAACACAGTGCCTGCCACTGGCAATTCAGCTGTGGGGTAAAATTCACAGTCATCTCTTAATTTAGCTACATTAGGATTTCCCACTCTGATTTCCTGGCAGAACTCAGAGGAATTATGAGAAGGTTCAAAAGACAGAACGCCAGGGGTTCTCCAAGTGATTAATTTCCTGACTACTCTGAATCATATTTCACAGAATCACAGAATTCTTTTGGATCAGCTGCCTTTTAGCGTTTTAAATTATCTAAAGTATTCTCTAATCATCATTTGGATAGAGAAAAGCACCAGCTGAACCTAGGGCTGGTCTGTCAGATATAACAGTATTCAGAAAGTTTAACCTTTGGTGCCAGCAAAATAAAGCATTTTCCGCTGACAAATGCTGCAGACCCTCTGCACTGAACACTTCAGCTCAAAGCAGAGCCTGGTCCTGGTTTTATGTTTCTAGAACTTAACACCACAAACTAACTTTTTTTCCCAGGCTTTGCTGTACTTCTTTGAAAAGGTTATTAAAGCAACAGCAGAAGACATTACTGCTACCTCCTTCACTTGTTACACAGACGTAGAGAACACTCAGCATTGGAGAGAGATCCTCCTTCACATCTAGGAAAGAAAGAGGAGCAGTACAACGAACCACAGGCACAGCACAGGCTGGTGCCAACGTGGGCAGGAGGAGGAGAGGGAACTGTACTTAATACAGCTCCCCTGGCCTAAGCCACAGCTCCAAGTGATAATGCAGAAATTCAATGAAAGGCAAAAACAGGAGGACAAAAGATCCAAGAAATCCTCAAAATGTCTGAAAGCAGCAATGAAAACTGACAGTGAATATCTGTAGCAGAAGAACAGCAAACTGATCATTTCAGCAAAAATGATACAGCAAAAGGAAACTACAGTTAAGTAAGAATCTGCTGTGAGTTAGAACAGTCACATCTGGAGAACTCTGAAGTGAGCAAGTCACACACTGCCCAACCAACAACTGCTTTGGTAAAGTTTTGGACAGGAAATCAACACAACTTTTAAACCTGTGATAGGCCAGACAAGAACAAAACCTCATTCTCTTGTTCTAATCTTTTACAGGCACTTGTGAGTGACCACTGAGGGACCCTGTAGCTGGGGAAGCCACTTGTGCATTATTGCAGTGCCCCTCTCCCCTGGGTGTCACCTTCCCTGCAGAGGGGCCAGAGGGACCCCAGGCCCCCTTCTTGTGCCAAACACACAAATGCTTTCCTGACTGCCAGCGCTGGATGGAAACTCCTCCCTTTGGCATCCTGTCTCAGGTTCCCTCCCGGCACAGCCACCCCCGACGTGTCTGACACAGCCCATTAAGGCAGGAATTTATAGTCGCCAGCTGGGGGCTTCTACAATTTCACATTCTAGACAAGAACCTCTTGTCAGAGGAGTAACTGGGTGAAAATGGTGGTGTCTTTCACCACGACGTCCTCATGCTCGTGAATGCGGAGAACCGGGGTTGGTGTGGCCGTTGTGAAAAATGCGTAACAAATTACTGTAAATAAACCACAGAGACCACTCGATACCCAGGCACTGAACACGCTGCCTGGTGGCACTTTGATCTCCCCTCCTGACTGCTATTAAAAGCCTGCCCAAACTGAGCCCTGGACATGAAGGTACCAGGGAAATGGAAGAACACAGCCACACACGTTGCAGTGTCACATTATAGGGTACACTGACACTGACGCTTTCAAACCAGCCCTCTCCCGTCCAACAGGTGAAAAAAAGGTGTGTTCATACCTGTATGATTCCAAAACGGTTTTAAACTATTTATTCACGAGAATCTGAGAGCCTAGATTTCTCTGACTGTGAAGTGACATCCCCAGCTCCCTCAGAAGACCCTGACCACCACCCCTGAGTGGAACTGGGCTCCTGCCCCCTGGCAGCCCCTGGGGCACGCACCCAGCTGGCCCCGCTCGCAGCCACGTGGCAGCTGCAGCCCTGGGTTTCTCCACTACCCAATCTCTGCAGCACTTTTGGGAGTTAAGCTCATGCAACAATAATTCCAAGCTGCCTTTCAGGACGGAGCGCAGCCCTGCCTGTGCGGGTTTATCACCCCTCTGCAAATCCTTCACAGTTTATAAAGGCTGCTTTCACTGACCAAGGTCCTGCCCGCTCCAGGGTGGGTGTTCAGGGGTAACGACTCACGGCTTCACTCAGCTCACATTTGCAGCCAGGGGCCCCCTGACGTGTGTATATATAAAAAAGATTATATTACCCAAGTAATTATTATTTTACTCCAAAGACGAGCATGAATTTATTGCTCTGGTGTCTCACCTTTCTCTTATCGAGCATGGAAAATGTTTTTGCAGACAAAATTACAAAATACTGAACTTCTAGCCAAAGTCTGTGTTATTTATCATTCGACAAAGATGTAAGGCACTTCCAACTAAGATGAAATTTCATGCTAACTCTATTACTACGTGCAAAAGCCCCTAAAAAGGGCCAAAACAAATAATCAAATCCACATATTACTGTCAGGCAATGAAATAAAAATCACTTTCTGGCACTTAATTTGCTTTAGTCAATTATTTTTTCCCCATAAGAATTCAGTAATGATGAAACACCTCAGAAGGCCATAATCCTGGAGATACACAACTTTCTCTGTTCCCAAAGTTAGTGGTATCAGCACAAGTTTCCCTGAGTTTCTGTGCACAGAAATCATTCACTCCCAATGTTTATTCAGCCCTTAAAAACAGCAGCATTAATTCAGACTCAAGGACTACAGCAGGGTTTGTGTCTCCATCTCACCCCAGCTCCTCGTCCTTTGGGGGGGAAAAAAATCAGAGGGCATCTGGAGGTCTGCACTTCTCACTCCTAATGAAAATAAACATTTTCATACGTGGCCTAAAAGGCCCAGAAACTTTCTACACACAGATTTCCAAGCACACTTTGGATTCTTGACTAGAAAAAGGAGGTTTCACCAAGCACGGTTTTTAGTTTGAAGTTTCCTCATCCATGCAACTTCAGTTACTTATGCTGCTGCAAATCTGCTTTTCTCTTGTTTTACAGCCTTTTTGTCTCGTTTTTGCAAGTACCATGAATTTGTAATACTCTGAAAACAGGTCAGTGGTAGATCAGAAACTCTTAATCCCTGGATAAAGATTATTTTAAGATCCCTCTACGCCACATATCAGCAGTATGTTATCAGGGCTTTTGTTTGTTTGTTGCTTTTATAATTGCACCAACATGCCCAAATTATCCTTCCAGGATGGTCAAAGGTGAGCTGAGTAACTCCTAATATCGAATAGTTCCAGAGGTTAAAGCCTCACTGCTGTCCCGGAGATCCTGTCGACAGCCACCTGCTTTACTCTACTGATTGCTCTGCCCCGTTTCCATCTCTGAATTTTCCTCCTCACCTAATCCAGTGCTGTGTGTCTCTCTCTGGGATATTAATTTGCATTTTATCACCAGATCAACAGTGTATCTGTTAATTCAGTCCGACAGAGCAGACAAACACCTCCCTAACTATGTTTATCCTACATTTTTTTTACACTTTTTAAATGCCAGTAGCTGTAGCGCTTACGCTCCTTGCGGTTGCTGCCTAATTAATTAATGCAAATATAAGTTCCATTTGCATTTCCCCAGCTGTTCCCACAGCTCTGTTCTGAAATCCCTTTGACTTGCAAACGTCCTGCCTGGAACAGGGTGTCTCAAGGCAGCTGCCCTGGTTCACACACACCAGCCCCCACCACTGCAGCCCCAGCAGCCCCATTGCAGCACTCATCACCCCTACACACAGCTCAGCCTTGCTTCTCCCCACCTTTCTCACCTCTAAGGAGAGCAGAGAGCCCAAATAACTCACATAAATATGAATAACCTCAGTTTATAAATGTAAAGTCAGGAGGTGAGAAAAAAAACCTGCGCTCTTCGAGGTCTTTTTCAAAAATTCCTGCCGAATTTGATGACATTTTCTCTTCTCACCACTTTATTACTCGTAAGGAACTTGCTGGGATGATGGTCCAGGGACCTTTTCTGTGAATGTCATTCTGATCAGGGTGAAAAAACTCAAAACTCCATCCATATGTGAATACACATTCTGAAATAATATCCTCCCCCAAGACACATTAATGTAAAACCACGCGCCATTATAATGTGCATTATACGACAACTACAGCTTACTTTAATAATCCTTAGAACATTACATGCAGCCTGCCAACTATAAAAGCCTTTTTCTGCCATACAGAAGAGAACAGTTAATTTATAAAGGTGAATAGCAGTTGCTATAAAACATCATGTAATGAAATTGTTACCCAATTTTTTTATATTTCTGCTTCCAAGTAGTCACTCGGTATGAATAACTGCAACAGCTGAGCACTTAATGCTAAAAAGTTCTTCTGAAAGAAAAATCCCCTCCTCTCCCCTCTCCCTTTTGGAGGAGACATCTGGGACAGAGAGATCAGATACATGTGCACATACACTTCCCACCATGGTGCTCCTAAGGAAAGATTACTAAGAAATCTGGCATTGTAGGAATTGGGCACTGTAAATATGATTGGTAATTAATACAACAACAGACTGAGGAACCAGTCTGCACCACAGGAGAGGAACCTGCAGGATCTGTGCTGTGTTTCTCCAGCTGTTGACTCCAGTTAAGAAGCAACACCCGTTTTGAGTCATGGACCACGCTTCACAGAGAGGTGTTTTTTGGTGAAAGCCATGGTGGGGCTCTGCAGAGCTGGCACAGCCTCATTCACACTACAGCCAAAACTGTAAAACTGTCCTGTCCATACTTCACAATTGTCCCACTGAAATTACTGGGAAATAAATGTATCCAAGGGGTTGGAAAAGAGTAGCAACCATGAAAGAAAGTGACTCCTGGCTGCTGACTCTTAAAATATCACCTGTCCCCTGAGCTCAGCTTTGCTACCAAAAATAGGGCTGGGGCAGAGAGAGAGGAGGTACAAAGTAGATGTATCCTGCCTGCTGCTTTCCTAGACAGTGACAAGGGCTGTGAGAAAAGGACTTTCAAGTTTCGTCCCTGTGCTGTCACACAAACCCAAAAAGGCTGCCAACCTACTGCCAAGACAAACAGTTGGCAGTGCCCTTGCAGCTTGGCCAGAGCAAACCCAGCCTTACCTGGCAGATGGAAATCACCTGCAGCTCTGCAGTTGCCTGCTCTGAAATTTGATTAACCATCAAGGCAAACCTAAATACAAAAGACTAGCAAGAAAGAGTTGTAGGGAAAAAGCAGTAATTAAAAAGCAGTAATTAATCCCTGGAAGCACAATCTCCTGACACAGCCAGTTTTTACATTTCCAGGCTGCACAGCAGGTTTCTCTGACTCAAGGGCGTCAACCTTGGGTACTGACGGTTCCACTTGCTGAGTTCTTGTTCACCAGCTTTGTTTCAGTTTTAGGTGTCCTTGTTCCTTTCTCCAGAGATCCCATCAAACATCAGAGTGTGAATTTTTTCAGGAAAGTCAGTGACTTATACACCAACATGTCCCAGACCACTAAATTGCTCACCAGAGAATTGATTCCATCCCTCCAGACAGCCTCACTGACAGCTCAACTTACAGCATCAGGCCACAACTTGTGAGAGATAACAAAGCCCTCTTATTACAGCTCCTAGCATGTTTATTTTAATAGGCTTTTTTTGTATATTGAGAAGGAAAAGATTCATAAACAATTTATAAAAATTCATACTTTTCTGTCAGGCTGCTGCAGTGAGAAAAGCCAGGAAAGAACAGTTGCACCTAAACATTAAATTAAGGACACTCAGGCACAAAATTCAGTCTCCTGAGACTGGTACACCCCAGGGACTACAAAGTAAAGCAGCTGGGTAGGGAGAAAATCTACCAGAAGGTGCCAACAATCAATTCTGCAGCTGCTGGTGGAAGAACAGCACGTGAATGTGGATCATCCTACCCCATAAGCAACCCCACATCTGTGTTACTGGTACATGTCCTCTCCCACTTATGCCAAGTGGTTCTCTGCAGAAACCCCTCCTTAGGCCTGACGAGAGCACACAGTTCTTACAGTGCTATGGCTACATTAAACACAGCACTTATGGTGCAAGTGAGAGGGCTGCTGGAAAACTGAGGAGTTGATTTAACAGCAAATAAAAACCTGAGGTTTTGGGGAAAACAAAACAGTTCTGAGGGGGAAAAGGCTGAAAACAAATATCTCAGACTGTCTCCTCTGCTGAAAGGTAAAGTGAACCTACGGTGTGCCACCCACTTACTGCTGTGGAACTGCTGGGTAGCAGGATGCAAAAATAAAAAAGAACACCCCAAAGAAAGGAATGGAGCTAACACGTTATTTGGAGGCTGCATTCAAGCACAAGAGACGGGGGAAGCTGTGATGGAAAAGCTGACAGAACACGAGCAGTCCACACAGACATCGGGGAATCGTTCACACTTCCTTTAGACACATCTGCTTTCTGGAAAGGGTAAATATCAGTCAGTGCAACTTGTTTACAGTATAAATCGAAGGGGTAACAGCTAAAAAAGGGTAGTATTGATCATCCTGGGGAACACACAGAGTCGGCAGGCAGCTGTGACTCTCGCTGAGCCAGGCCCTGTGTGCAGCAGCAAACAGGCTTTGCTCACACCCTGCCCTGCTCCCCGATGTCGAACACGTGGGATCTGTCCCCAAACCACAAACCCAAACCACCCCGAGGCTCTGACTCACCTCTGGGTACAAAAAGCTCACACGTGCTTCAGCCACCTGAGACATGAGCCTGGCCCAAAGCTCCCAGCCCAAAGCTCCCAAAGCATTGCATCACTCGGACAAGTGCGTGCAAGTCCTCTGTTTGAAGGGCTGCGTATGGATCACTGGACAGGCATTCCCGGGGAAGGGTACAGGGATAGAGGGGACTTCAGGTGGGCAGTGTAAGGCACCAAGAGTGAACAGCAGTGCCCTGAACTGCTACTGAACCCACAGACTCAGTGCAGCTGAGTAAGCACACGCAGTCCCTGCTTATGGTGCCATTTCAGGGAATTCGGGGATTAGGGCACAGCTGACTCCAGCTGGTCTAAAACGGCACTGCCTCAGCACTGTGGGTCCTGCCACTTCCCTTGCAATGGCTCCAAGGACACTGCTCTGACTGACTCTTCCCCTCATGGAAAGCAAACACGCCATTGCCACTGACAGTGCAATCTCTACAGCTTCTGGGAAAGTTGGGAACAGGCAGGCAAGAGGAAAATGGGAGGAGTGCCCCTGTTGGGACTCAAGCCAATTGCAAAAACCTGACTCCAAATACTTAAAAAATAGCAAGAGTGCTAAAATATATCTTCTGGCAAGAATTAGGTCAGCTCGATGGCAATTCTAAGAACAAAACAGCCCTTCTGAGTACTTTAGGAACAAGGTAGCAAAATTACGGAAATCAGCTCTAATTAGCCAAGAGGACAGACTGGGGACAAGGGACCAAGCCAGGGAGTAAACATGAAAACACACATAAACTGAAGGCACGAGCAGTCAATCCATGAGGGGAGGACTGCTGAGGTATAAATACAGGCTGTATGTAATTCAGCGTGTAAACTGACATGTATATGTGTGTATTTAAGTGTGCTAGTTTGAACTAATGAGAACATCACAACATATAGCAGAGAAATATTATGCAGAACTAGGAGAGTATTTTAGAAAAAGAGTGAGTAGGATCTCAAAGGATCAGAGAAATCAAGTGACGAATGATCTCATCTCTAGGCTGAGCGTTACTGTTCAACACATGACAAGCACCCTCCTTGGGCAAAGAGGACTCTCCAGAATGCAGTTTAACAGCCTTGCCTAAAGCTCCTTTCCACAGACATCCAAAAGCGTCCTATCGAGGAGCGTACGTCCTCCTACATCAGGTTCCTAAAACAGGACTTAAATAGACACAACAGTCCCAGCTAGACTGAGAACATCACCCTTACATAAGGTCTCTGTGAGGTGTCAATTCAGCTTCAGATAAGAGCTAACACAGGTAACGAAAACAGGCACAGCAGCAGCAGCTCCCTCAGATCATCTGTCCCTCACGCACCATCCTAGGCCATGACACAAACCGCTTTTTTGTAGCCACCCGGTTGTAAGCAAGCACCAAAAAGAGGTCTGAAAGAAGACACAGTTGTTCTTTTTATAGACATGCAGTCTGTTACCTCACCAAAACACACAGAAAAGGCAACACAGGAGAGGGCTTCTGCAAACCTTGACAGGGACCTTCCCCTTACCGGGGCCCAGCTGTGCCAGAGCCCGGGTACGTGGGCCAGCAGTGGGCTCCCCCAGCAAGGGAAGCCAAGCAGAAACCTGATGAACATTTTTCCATCAGGACAGGCAGCAAACAGGGCCTCTGCAGCACAGGACTCTCACACAGTGCAAACCTCTGCCACACCTGATGGAAGAATTTTCCATCAGGCCTCACAGCAAACAGGGACTCAGGAGAACGGGACTCTCATGCAGTACAAAGCTCTGCCACAGCATAAGAAAAGGAGAGAAAACAGATTGCTCTACTAAGGATAAATGACTTGGGGGAGAAAAGGGGCAGCAGTCCACATGCTATTGCAGAAGAGCTTCAAAAAGCAGATGGGGCTGGTGATGAGCTGGGTCTGTGTAACCACAGAGCAGGAAAACCTGCAGCAGAGAGACTGCTGGTGTGGGGCACCTGCTGTGAGACTGTGTCAGTGAGGGAGCCCGTGACAGCAGGGTTTGTTCCAAAACCCAGGAATCTGTGCTATACTTCACTGCATCATAACTTTGTACTCAATTTGAAATATTTTAATTGCCTTTTTAACAAAGCCATCCTCAATTACAAATGCTTGCTCAAGCAGAAAGCTGCCACACCTTGGCAGTTTGATGGCACACTCAGCTCCATAGGCCTTTTTATTTTCTTACTGGCATCTAAATTTCTAATGCAGAGTGGATACCCCTGAGATCCCGGTGTGTGACGAAGCCTCAGCCCAGGCAGTGCAGCAGGGGACTGTGCACAGGCAGCCAGGCGGCTTCCTGAGGCCAGTTAAGGGATACATCAACGCTGCATTTTGCAACAAGCATAACCACAGCTTGGTTTTTTTTAAGCATGTTTCTGCATCAGCCTGCTGAAAAGCCACAGACAGATGAAGCCTCACACACATCTGCCACGCACCTCAAACACAGTCCGAGTCTCTGTGCGCCGCTGTCCCGGTGTCACTGCTGAGGGGGCTTGGAGAGGGTGTCCCTACCACCCACCCAGCCAACAGCTCCTGCTTTCCACCAAATCCTAGGAAACTGACTGGGGTTTTCTGGGATTTCATCTAGAGGCTGGAACTGGGGTTTGAATCGGAGGTGCCAGCAGCACTCTGAACTGCTGGGCTGTGCACAAGAGGTTTCGGCGCAGCCCAGGGTGCTCCATGGTGCGGACAGTGACACTTCTCCCAGGCGCCCACTCGCTGCCATCGCCCACTTCAGGGAGAATGAGCACACACCAAAAACGTGATCTATTTGTTCAGCGTCATTTGATAATAACATTAATTATTTCATCTCTGAGTTAATAAGAAGCAGCTGCAAATAGCCAGAGGCACCCAGTCAGGCTATCGGCTCATCTCAGCCAGTCATTTATTAATCTTAAAGGAACGTCCCAGGCATTAAATGAATATTTCTAAATCTCTTGGTTTGTTGGGGGTTTTTTTTAAGCAGTTCTCTATTTATAAGCAAGTAATGACTGCATGAATATCAAGGCACACTAAAGCTTGACGGAGCTCCACTTCTCGATGCAGTATTAGCAGTGAACACAAGGGCAATGTTTCTATTTTTTCCAGCTAAGTCTTGTCCTCGCAAGCAGTGACTCTGCGTTTTCAGCTCGCAGGGCACAAATCCAAGCGTGATCTCATGCAACTGTCAAACCTCTTCTAACAGAAAAAAGGCCTGTGCCAAGAACAGGTAGAGAAATCATAAATAGCTCTCTCAGGAGATGGTTATACAAGTGAAATATTTCCAGAACACGTTTTTTCTACTATTTTTAAGTTTTAAGTGCACAGAGACAGCTCAATGGGCACCTGGTCATCTCTTTAATGTGTCACCAGCCAACACGGGTTCATTTCACTGCTCTGTGTGAAACATGCAGCCAGTTGCTGGTGCAAGCAGGACAAATTGCAAACGTTCAGCTTCACAGATAAGTAAGGTACAACATCCACCACTAACTGCACATGCAAACACCTGGCCAATCAGCCTTTTCAATCTATGGTTTTTTATACTCATCTTTGGATCTTGCCTGTGCTGGTTTCACACCAAAAATACCCACATCTGTTTCAGCACAGCTGCTTTTGGAGGAGGTGGTTTGAAGGGGGAACTGAAGCAGGCCCAAGGTTTTGCAAGGGTGAGGGGGGAGATGGGGAGCACAGAGCCCAACCCAGCCTCTCCCATTTCATCTTGTTCAGCTCCAATGGGATGAAGAAAAACCTCTGTTTTGTCATGCCATTCCCCTGCTTACACCCACCATCATGGAAGACAGGGCTTTGTTTATATTGAAACTGCCTTTCTGAAGGAAAACTTGAAGTTTCCATAATGGATTCATCCCGCTGTCTGCACGGATCAGTAACATCTACCAATGTCCCCACTACTGCCCCAGCAGCACACTCAGTAAGGATTTCAAACACTACCAGGGACATGGCACTTGAGCACCTACTTAAGTACTTGCCTGAATTATGGCTCAGGCTGCCACAAAATCTCAGAAGAACAGAAAACTGTTTGAGAGGAGGGACATGAAAACAGAGAGGTCATTTTTCCGAATATGGACTGACTGGTTGGAAGACAAAGCCCCGTTTCACCCTGACACACCCGCACGAGGGCAGCTGCAAAGCCTGGAGATTTCCAGCCTCAGCTCATCCATAGGCAATGACCCATCTTTCACGTTGTGTGAGGAACACCAGAAACCCTGAACACTAAATACAGTGATACACGGGAGGCAGTTTCACAGCTGGAGTTGAGAAAGTCTCACGGAAATACAAAGTTTGTCTGTGCAAATTTAAAAGCACTAATTTACCAAGAACATTTACACACACATACAAGGATACAGCTCAAGTCCTGCACTGAAGTGTAACTCCCTCTAGGTGAGGTTCCTGCTACTTTTGATGCCCCCTGAGTCAGAAATGAGAGCCCAATGTCACTAACATTATGCTACCAACACTCTCAGGCTTTATGAAAATACAAAGAAACACTTGTACTCACTGTATTCTCCTGCATTAATGTTTAGGGTGGAATAACCATGTCCTGCTGCAACCTACACGCTCACTAAAATAAGTTTTGTCAGTTTATACACACACAGACAAACTGCAGTCACGACAAAACGCCAGAATGGAGTAACACTGAGCTTTTTTGGAGGTAAAAAAAACCAAAACCACACAGCCCCAGCAGAACAGCTATCAAGAAAACCTGTGAGTTCTTTACGTTTAATTTATGACATTTAGTCTAGACATCTAGTCTTGTTACCTTGGCAGTCATTAGGGTGTACCTACAGAGGTAACTGTAATACCTAGATAAGCTCCAAGAGAAAAAGCAGCCTCTTGCTCAGAGTATAACTTCGCAAGCAGAAATACCACGACTCAATGACTACAGAAATATTTCAGTTATCTTTCCAGACTTTTCAGCTCACCCTTTGATCCCCAAATGGAGACCTCTCCGAGAGGCAGTGGGTGCAGCAGAGTAACTTGGGAAGCAGATGGCATTTAGTGCCACTCCTGCAGGTCTACAGGACTAAACTCACTCTGTCTCCTTACGAACGGCTGCAGTTAAGTGACGTCAGGGAATGTGCTTCCCTGGGAACACCAAAAGATTTGCTGAACCAAATAGGCAAGGTAACAAGATGAACCTGAATTCCTGTCTTTATTTGGGATACCACCTTTCTTATGGATGAATCTCCAGTGCAGTAAAGACACGAGTAGAAATTACTGCAGCAAACAATGTTTTGTTCTTTCATTTGTTGTTTTGAATCACTCAGTATAAACAGAAATAAACTGATCCTGCTGGGAGATGGGCAGCTCTCTGTTCTTCCTTGGGGGCAGAAAAGGGCTGGGCATGGCCTTCTCTGTGAACTTTGGCAAAAAGGAGTCCAATGTTCATCAAATGAAGTCTGCTGAACACCACAAGCAAGTACCCTGCAGAGCAATTTCAGACGAGAAATCAGGTTAAAGAAAATTTCTTTGCTCTGCTGAAGCTTTATACTGAAATTAGCCTTGAAATAGCTTACAGGCCTGGATCTAATTTTTTTGTATCATTCCATGTAGTGCTGCACTCCTGGTGAGGCCCTCATTTATGTTATGGAATGGTTTACCCCAGCGAGAGAGGATAACAGCCAGCAGCACATGAAAAGGTGTTTGCCCCTTGGAGCTGCACATTCTGCAGAT
>QWTY01041024.1:312-11637 GCA_008033365.1 Pseudorectes ferrugineus | reverse complement strand
GGTATCAGAAAAGGGTTTCCTGATACCAGCTAACACCCACATCTAAAATGGCATCTATGAGGCTCTATAGTAATTCAGAGACACCATCTGCAAGAGGATCAGAGAAGCAATCACCACCAAAAATGCCAAAAAAGGTGCCTGGAAGTCTCAGGCTTGTTTCTGCCTAGAGAGAAATATGAACGAAATAATGGAAATGCATCTGACTGCACATCCAGAAGGGAATGTGTGAAAGAACTGGACATAGTTACTCTTTTGTCTCTCACACCAAAGGAGAATGGCTGACATTTAAGGGCAGGTGTACACCAAGTCTGTTTGCTCTACCAGTCTCATGCATATTTTTACAGTATCTATGTAAAGAGTATGTAAATAATTACACATGAAATTATGACAATTCTTTCCCTCCTTTGTTCTGCATGTAAAAGTTGGAACTGAAAGCGCACAGCGGAGTGAGGCTCTAGTCTGAAAGCTAAGAATCCTGACACAAAGAAGTTATGAAGCTCATATGAACAATATAAAAAAAAATAGAAGGAATTTGAGAAATCATTGGCACACAAGCAGTAGTAGATGGAGAGAGCTTTAAAGAAAGCACCAGAACTGGTTGGAAAACACTTGCATCTACAGGACACAGCTCTGAACCAGACCCAAAATGAGTAACAAATGTGCAGGAGCATGGCATCTGAAGCCCAAGTCCCAGTATGAGGATTTCAAAGCAAAAAACAAGGCATGAAGAACCCTTGATGTCCCAGACAGGAGCTGTAGCACTTATGCCTGTCCTGGGGCAAAGCAGGGCTTGGGAACAGCTGGAAGAGGCAGATGCTCATGCTCCCCTTTCTGACTGCCTCCAGCCAGCAGGAAGATCATCCAACATGAGTATGTCCTGGAGCTGGACAGTTTGTGAAAGCATGGAGGTGGAGTAGGGCAGCGAGATGCTGCTGGATTGGAAGCACCAAGTCTCGAGCCCTTGGCATACAGCTCTTGGCATCATAGTATCCAGAGCTCATGACAGGTCCATTGGGAAAGGTAGTCCCCACCCACGATTTGTATGGCTGGTGGGGCAAACCCACCCCACTGAGGGCTGCCCTCAGAGGCCTAGCATCATGCTGACCCATGGTCCCCCAAAACAGGCTCCTTCTTTTGGATACTCCCATTCAGATATGCAAAGGCTGAGAGTTCAAGCAGTGAAGGGATACATAATAAATGTGAGAAAAACAACTGAACACCAGAAAAAACCCAAAGACAAGGAAACCACAGCACTGGGTAAGACACTCACAAATGCACACATGGTGACCCATGTCTTGAGAATGGATGCAACACCATGGCTGTGAACTCAACAAGGTTTGTGCCCTCCTTGGCTTCACAGCCCAGCCACAGCCACCCCTGGCTGAGTCCCCGTGCTGCCTCCATTGCTGTGTTTCATGGTCACATCGTGGGGTGACTTGTCACCAGGAAAGCCATCCTTCTACCCATTTCCCCTTCCCAAGAGGTACAGCCACCTCCAAAATGCCAGTGTAACACTCTTGGCCTCTGTAGCACAAGGCTGAGGTTGTGACAGATGCACTCCACAACTCCCTGAGCATCACCCACACCAAGATCCAGCACAACACTGCTCCTCTCTGCTCATCCAGCAAGGCTCTCCCCCTTTGGCTGGTACTGCTCTCCTGCCCTCCTTCGCCTGGCCTGCAGGGATGGCAACTTTCACATCCTGAAACTCAAGCACCAGACTCCTCAGGGTGATGCCAGGCAATCAGCCGGGGAGGAGATGGGGGTCGGCCCACTCAGCACCTCCCCCTCTGCCTCTCCCTGCCTGCTCATCCACAAACGGTGGAGCTCACTGAACCGCTCATCCACTATGTCCAGAAGTTTTGGGCTGCCCTTTTCCCTGTACCTCTGTGGGCTGAAATCAGTTATCGCCCTCTTACCTTTGAGCACACAACTGCCGAAGAATTACCTTATCTCTGTTTTACCTTCCCTACTTCCTTCTTTCACAACCGCCTGATTCATGGCTTTGGATTCAGGCAGCAGCACACAACTGAAAAGCCACATACTAATAATTAAACGCTTCAGATGTTTCCCAGTTTATTATAGGCAGACAGTGAACAACAAAATGAGGGCAGAGCAGCCACAAAAACATCAAAGGTCACTAGTCTTCAATTTCGTGCCTGTAACAGCAGCACTTCTGAGTAGACAGAAAATCAGTCCTCTCCCTCCTTAACATTTTTCAGTGCATCTTATTAGAGCATATTTTTTAAATGTATTAGATCTTAACTGGTTGTTCTTTCTCCCCTCTTCTCCCAAACTAAAATTAACAAATCTCAGTAGCTACTATATTCAGTAACTACTTATAACACAATTTATTTTTCAAACAGTTCCTGAGTCTTAAACGAGGGAAAAAACACCTTCTAAACCTGAATATCAAGATTCAATGAGAATATTACTACAAAGCAGCCTTTATGGGGCTTTTGTTTCCAAAATACTAAGTTAATTATACTAATGCTTCTGCCAAGGGACTGCTATTCCCCATCTGGGATCAGGTTTCTCTAACAGTACAGATGATGGGGAAAGATTTAGGCAGTTGCAGCCAGTCTTACTGAAATGACACCTACACTGTAGTCAACAAACCTCAGAGACCTTAGCAGGCACTTTTAAATTAAAGGGAGCTGTATAAACCACATTTGGTTTATGGGAAAGGGGAAAGGCTTGCTGTAAATGAAACATTTCTAATTTAGAATTAAAACAAGGCAAACCTCTTTGTGATGTTCTTCACAGCACGAGTACAAGCAACATATATACCTCAGTAAATTGAATACAGAGAAGCGATCCTTTGGTAGAACAAAGTCATTTACGCCATGACTGTTTTCTAGCAAACATTTATAATACAAGAACTAACTCGAGGCAGAAAAAGCCTTCAGGTATATTTGGTCTCTTCTGGCTGTTATTTCATTCCAGTCTGACACTATTTCAGCCATTCTAAGCACACATGAATGTTTCAAAGAACATGAAAACATAGAATCACAGAATATTCCGAGCTGGAAGGGGCCCACAAGGATCATCAAGTCCAACTCTTCAGCAAATGGCTCATGCAGGAATCAAACCTACAACCTTGGCATTATTAGCACCATGCTCCAACCAACTGAGCTTTGTTCTGAGAGTTTCTTTTCCTTAAATATTCACAATATTCACTGATCCAAACTACAGTACTGCAAAGTACAAACATTTTAAACAGCAAAAACTCTTTTAAAATAACAAACCTCATCATGTTTCTATCAACATTGATCTTTCTAAATCTCTTCACCACAGCAGTTAATCTCCAAAAATACCACAGTTATATACAACATTCAATTTTTAAAAAAGTTGCCATGGATGTATTTATCAAGAACTTAGCACCCACTTAGTAGATATAAATAAAATACTTACCTACAATAAGGACCTTTTAATGTTTCTGCAATTTCTGTTATTCCAGAGAACAAACTAGTATGAGCTTCTGTCAAACTACTCAAGCAATTGCAGTTCAAAAGGAGAAATACTATTATGTTTCCTTCCTAAGAATCACCACTCTGTATTATTAGAGGTGGAGCTGAAACAATGCTCATTAGCTTCTACGGCATAAGTCATCATTAACATCTCATGTCAAAGATTATTTTCAGAGGATCCCCAGAGGACTTTGCATTTGTACTACTTGTTATGGGGCTGGCATCCATGCTGGGGATTGAGACAATTTAGATAAAGAAGGTTTAACCTCCTTTAATATACAACCCATGTCCAACATGGGCTTTGTTTTAAATTCACCAGTTCAGAAACACCACTTCCCTCCCAACATGCACGCAACACACACACCAGCTCACTGACCTGTCTTTCAGCTGTATTGACTTCTGTCATTCCCATGGAGGAACTCTGCAAAAGTTTCTCTTCTTTCTGCAAGTTACTGCTTGCTTTTACCGGAGATGCCGTCTTGGACTTTTCACCAATAATCAGTAGTTCAGGCACATCACAAGCTGCCTGCGGCTTACGAATAGACACCAGGGATATGTTTCTGTCGTTTAACGTAGCTAAGTAGGACAGTTCCCTTTTCATTTTATTGTCCAGTTTTCTCTCCATTATTTTTCTGGACTTTAAATACTGCAACGCCAAACAAAAGTTTTACAGGAACAGTTATTTGGTGTCCTATAAGCCACGCTTCTTTCAGCTACATTTACAACAGCTTGAAGAGTTCTGCCCATCTAATCCATGTGCTCATTAGGCATTCATCACGAAATCCCAGATGGAACCTGTGATCCTTATGTAGGCTGCTTGCTGCACTCAGCTACCTGCTCTCCCTGCCAGTTTAAATGTTTCCCACCAACTGGCATCCCTCGTGCTTTCCAAACTGCGTTCGGCACTGCTGATCTCTGCACACGGCGTTGCAGCAGGCTCAGCCAAGGCTGCCTTTCACAAGCTACTCAAACATGACCTGTGTGCAGCAGCCAGCGCGTAACCAGCCCACACAGACAGGCATTAGCTCCTTGTGGCCATGTGCACAATCACAGCTCCTACACAGGGAAAATGCTGCTCCATTTCCTTCTTCTATAAAATTACCAGCGATTTCTCAGATAAAACGAAGTCCCTTCTAACACTGAAAACACGTCCACAATTACCTAATTAGATAAGGCTCCTAGACCAAAGGTCTTTCACTCATTGAGGGCACAAGAACATTCATTCTTTGTTTCAAGAGGGAAAACAAAAGAGTGAGTACAATATTTATACTTTCTAAAATGTGCATCATTATCATCAGCAAGCTTTACTAAAAACCAATGAACCAAACAAAATTAAATGAGCAATTAGTGCCAGAAAGGAAGGACGTAAAATATATTCTCCTTAAATTCTCTGGGCAACAACATGAACATCTAATTTATACAGCCATACACACAACAGGTACCACCACTTGCCTGCCTTGAGCCAAGCCTGAATATATTTCTCTGGGATTGCCCATAGCAAATTCACAGCACTGATCCACACAGTAAGTGGAATCTCCTGTTCCCAAGTCCATAGTAGTGCAGTCCACTTCTGAAGGCACCGCTGAACAGGGCCACGCATTTACGCATTCATAAAATTTATAAAATATAATAGATGTATTAGCAATTTCCACCCTCGCTGGCTGTGCAGTGACATCACTGCACATGCAAGCCTTAAAATAATCGGTTTAAATTTAATCAGAATCTCTTGGACTTGTTGGAAAAAGTAACAAATTTACTCCTATGCAGAGGTTAGCACAGAGTCAAAATCTCAGCATATCTCTGTCATATCACAGAAACCTGAGGGATCAACGACAGACACTCCACCTGACAAAAGAATTAGTATAATATTTATACTTTCTAAAATGTGCCTCTGTACCATCACCTAGCTTTATTAAAAACCAACACCAGGACAAATTCAGATTTTTCTTCCTTCCAAAGGCAGAGGTACACCCCTCACACCCCTGTCACATAGAGAGTGGTCCAGAAAGCCACCATGCAGGACATTAGCATCCTAGCTTGTCTCCCTGTCATAACTTCCCCACAACTATGGATTCTCAGTTCTTGGAAAAAGAAGGTCTTCTGCCAGAGAAGCGAAACTCCAAATACTGCTGCAGCACTGTTTTATATCATCGTCTTAATATAAAATATCAGTGATAATATTAAACTTTTAAAAAGGGTTATTTTGAAAACATTTTGAGAAATGGTTCTTCTAAAGAGAATTACTACAAAGAGTAATGTATCTGTGTTCTGCATTTCTCAGTGAAACCAATTAGAACCACATCTGACTTCAGTGCGAACACTTTACTGAAAAAGGGAATTGTGTTAAAGGTGAAATAATTTCAGGAATTAGTGATTTTAACTGGTTTTGAAATGAGCAACTGAAAATCATATGATTTGACTTACATGAAAAATTTCAGCACAACATGTTTTAATACCAAAGCTATGTTTACATATTAAATACATATATAAAGTTAAAAACTAATATTCATCCTTCTAAAACAAAACAGGCCTCTCATCCCAAATCAACGATATTCAGGAATTCCAAATAATGGCAATTTCAAATTCTAGATTTTCTTAAGGAACTTGAATTCCAGTTTCTGGCCATCAATGAAGCATATATTTGATTCAGTCACCCCTGACAGTATCTTTACTATTAAAAATGTCCCAAACCCTACCTAGCATGTTTTTGCAAGTAACTAATATTCATGAAAGTATCCTGTGATGAAACAGGCTGTAAAAACAACTTAGGGGTTTTTTTCTTCATTTCAGGTTCACCAGCAAAGCTCAACTTAGACTGACAGAATAACAAGATGTTGAGTAAGTATCTTCTCTCCCACTCCCCTCCTTTTTTTTCCCCCACAGCTTCTGAGCAACCCTAAGGTAAAAATCTATTTGTTTCTAACAGCAATGGAGAGAAATTCTTGCTTAGTGCCCTACAGCCCTTTGCCTTCAGCGGAGTCCTGACTACTGGTTTGGAGGTAGAGAAGAAACATGTGAAGTTGTGCTTTGAACACATTCAGCTTACAAGATATTTATCCACATTGAAAAGAATGAATTGGCTGGGGGAATAAAAGCTTGCTATAGTTCTTCAGATGAAAGGGACATAAGATATCTTTTAACCACTTTAAGTACCTAGTTTAGCTGTGGGCTGGAGCAGAGCAATGGCAAGTGAAACCTGTGCAGCTGATAAGAGTCTCCAGCACCTCTTGGAGAAGAGGCACCATTCACAAAGCAGAAACCACTGAGCATCTTTTAAAGCTAAGTAATTCATATTTACATTAATACATGAGACTGAAAGCTCAGAGGTCCTGCCCCACCTTAATCACTGCACAACTCTTTTATGGTTCAGGAGACGCTTCAGGAAGGCATCCAATATTGGCACATCAAAGCTGGCAATGTCTGCCACGGAAGTGAGGCAGATGCTTGGAATTAACCTCTGCAATGTGCTGCTCCTGCACTCCAACAGATTGCTACTGGTTTCCAAATTACTTTCTCCATTCTATCTCAATTAATTGCCCCTTTAGAGCCTAAGCTAACTGTCTCAGCTGCAAACTGAGGGTGAGCATTTTACTCTGAAATAGGAATAGGCTGAAATAGGAAAGGCAATGTTGCCCTTCTCTGACGCAGTGGGCACTGGTCAGTGGTTGGACTGCCACGTCCTTCCCGAAAGCGTCCCTCAAAGGAGTCGCTCGGGCGGTGCCACACAAGCACACTGGCACACAGGCAGACACACCGTGCAGGTGACAGACACAGCCACACACTCACACACAACAAGGATAGCTC
This sequence comes from Pseudorectes ferrugineus, assembly GCA_008033365.1. NCBI lineage: Eukaryota > Metazoa > Chordata > Aves > Passeriformes > Pseudorectes > Pseudorectes ferrugineus. The sequence goes on along the minus strand of QWTY01041024.1, from coordinate 4,363 downwards.
ACTTCAGCGTCGCCGGAGACAAAGAGGCGGGAGGGATCCTTTGCATGGAGATCCAAGGGGTTGATTGTATCCACACACAGAGTGGCCCAGGGACACAGAACAAAGAGTAGGGGAAGGTCCAGGGTTTATATATGGGGGCGGAGAAAGCATCAGGGACCAATAATCTGAGGGCAGAAGGGTGGAGAGAAGGTAGAGTGACATCACTGTAACCAGTGGGAAGAGGCAAGGGGTGGAGCAGGGGAACCCGAAACCAATGGGGCATTGAGGACAGGAGAACTTACTAGAACAGAGACTTAGAAGGGGTAAAAGGGGTGTCAGGCCAACGTGCCAACCAACTGAGAAGGATTAACATAATACAGCAAAGCCTGATGGGGAGTCCTTCTTCCTCACCATCATCGAAGGGTGGCTTCAGACTTCTGAGCTGTCCCACCAGCAGACTTCCACTGATATAAGACTTTTTGACTCATCAGTTTCTCCTGCTGCAGTCCCAACTCCTGCAATGCTTCTTACCTGATAACACTACCACTCTGGTTCAAGGCAGGATTTTGCACACTTTAGGATGTTCACCTAAGAGGAATCACTGTGGCTGGGTAGCATGGAATTCAGATGGCAAATAGAAGACATGCCTGCTGCCTTCACAGCTTTCTGCTAGAGTCCAGCAACAGTGTTTGTATTTTCACATCAGAAAACACAGGACATTCCAGGAAATTTAAATCTCTTTGATTTAACGGCTCAAAGCTGATAAAACATGAGTTTTCCCCTTTATATTACCTGCTATTATCAGACTACATGATAAACACACAAGAACAATGTGTTCTCATATAAATTTTGTTTCCCAGGTGCATTCATCCTTGGCTTTATAGGATATTCTGGCCTGCGTTTAATCCCTCTGGTTCTGTGCCCAAAGAAAGCATCTTAAATAGTCTTAACAATGCCTTGAAAGATGAGATGCTTGGGTTGAAGGAAAAAAATGGGGACCTGGAGGTTAGGGGGTCATATTTCTTTAATCTATGTGGGGGGAAAAAATGAAAAACAAAGTTCAGCAAGAAGGAGCACATGTATTGGCTATAGTTCACCAGGAACAAAGTGTCTGCACACCTTAGGAGCAGAAACACTGAAGGAGCTTGGTGTATCACTCTAAGAGAGGCATGAAAGAAAGGGTGGAGCAGCACGGAGGTGTTGTGGTCATGCCCTGTTTAAAACAGTGCAGCTAACGGGAACTAAGCCACAGGAATGACCCAAATGGTGAGCAAAAGCTGAACTTTTCATGCCTCTGCACATGCTAACGGACTAAAACCTGTACATGCTTTACATGTATGACTAAAGTCTCTCAAACTGCACTGAAACATGAAATGACATCAACTTTAACTTTTCCCTTTTTCCCTTCCCTCAAAGAAAACAATACAGATATAGCTTAAGTGGTGCAGGAGGCTAAAGGAGACCCCACCTTTGTGAATACCTATGAAGTAGGACTCGAACACTCAGCTATACTGAGTACTTCTTTGGGAAATTTAGAAAGCAAGTTTGTATTTGTGATCATACTTTAGCCCTATAGAGCCATCTGGCAATTTAATGTCTTTGTCACCAGGTGTATCATTCATATTTTGTGTATTCACTCATGCTTCTCAGATGGTGTATTTATCACCAGCAATCCAGTAACCATCTGCATTTCTGTTGCTCAATAAATGACACTACCTTGTACTTGACCATGAGAGTTACTGAATGCCACCAGACTTCAGATCTGGCTGCAAAAGTTCATTCAGCACAACCAGGCTTACAGTGAATTGCACTGTTTGTGCATCTGTAACCGTGGTGCTTCTTATTGAGCCCACCTGGCCTTGCAGTGCCACATTGGCTCTGCATTTCTGATGCTTAGAGCTGAATTGGCTATCACTCAGCTGTCCCAAGTCCCTGTGATACCTGAGATCCAGCTGGAACAAAAGGGGGTTATTTTGTGCCAAATCTCCTTCCTCTTAACACAACAGAAAAGTTAGCCTTACTCTTAAGGCAGCAATCCCTCAGACAGACAGGAGGAATCAGTTCAGATATGTGCACTTCATGTCAGTGCAAAGAAGGATGTATTGGTATTAATACATCACTCTAGAAATCCAGTCTGCCTTTGAATGTTAATAATTTTCCTACTCTCCTCTTCAGACATCATTTTAAACCACCAAAATACAATCATACAATCATCACAAAACACAATCATACAATCACCACCAAAATACAGTGAGGTGTACAAACAATGATACGAGGCTAAACCACAAGTCATTTCATATTTGACAATATTTTGAGTTATTCCTAATTTGTCTTCAGGATGCAGTCAGCTAAAATGTTTGAATTCCTTCCCCTCTCCCCAATCTTAGCAGAGTTAGATTGTATTTGGTTTTAACACATATAATGCAACTGCAAGAAATGGAGCATTGAGTTAAAAAAAAAAAAGCGGGGAGGGGGGAAGTAAAGTATTGCAAAACTCATGGTAATATCACAAACAACAGTGCCGGCAACTCACAGGTACCGACAAATTGTTTAAACATTGCTTGAGAGGGAACCTGTGAAGCATCCAGCCCTTGTGTGAAACAACTATTTCTCCTCTGTCAGGGCCCTCTTTAAGCCAAAAGAGAAGTAGTTAGTAAAGGTATCCACTTTTTCTTCAAACAAATCCCTGCGCTTGCCCCACAATCATTTTTCAGCCCTACTAAGCAACTCAAGCCTCACATTTCCCCCATGAATCGATCAATTGCAGCTGAAAGTTCAGTGGAAGCTCGGTCATATTCATGGTACTTAACTATGTCCTTTATTCTCCTAACTGACATACTTGTTACTGAACATAAAAAAAAAAGGCCATACTTCATTTGCATTGAAGAAGCAACAAAACTCTCTCTTTACCTACATTTGCACATAGTTTTGCGCCACAAAAATCAGAAAGAACTCTTTGGCCACAGTCGTAAGAAAACTGGCAGCAACCAGATACACAAGTGTTTCTATAACATTAATGGTATAGATATTTCTTTTAACAGATGAGGAAGCATGATCATTATTTCTTACATTATGAGGAAAAAAGGAAACTACAGCAATCTGAATTACACGGAAACAAATTCCTACCTGCTATGATTAAAATTGCTTAAGAGTTGATGACCTTATTTCAAATCAAATCAACTCAGACTTTGGCTTCAGTTTTTCAGGAAGCAGGCTCAATCTTCTCCAAATATTTAAAAAAGGTTTGTTTGCTCGAAACCAGCAAAACTCAGCGAAGTACCTTGTTTGTAACAGGGCCCCAAAACGTGTACTGATTCTTTTCATTCCACAGCTTTTGGTATGATCGCAAATTGTGTGGACTTGGTACTTTGTCTGCTTTTAGCAGTGTTGGTTTCATTATGATAATTTCTGTTATCTATTTATACTGCAGAAATTTGTTTTCAAGAGCCTGGAAACTACCAGGCTGATCTTATTATCACACAAAAAGACACACCTTTTGGGTCAAGGTTTAAGTGCAAAGAACAATTGCAATCTGCATGAATTAATTTGAGTCAAGATTTCCACTAATGCTTATGCACCAAGCCGTTTAAGAAGGCTGGCAGAACTTGTCAGGCAGTGCCACAACAAAACCAGTATTTTTACTTCTGTGTTTCCAACTTAATTTTCTGATCTTGTCCATGATTTGCTCTTGCTCAGAGCTGGTTTTGTCTTGTGAAGTTTGTGCAAAAGCTTTTTAGAATTCCATGCGGAGAAAAGGGACCTGCATTTTACCCATTGTAACAGCAATATTTCAAATATAACTTGAGAATAAGTAATATTACAAAAGTAACTATTTTAAAAGGCTAATTTGAGAAAACAAAGAGCTATTACTTGTGAACTAACATTTGCTATCCACATTTAGAAATAAGAAATAATTAAAGGGTTACGTCCACTTTTATTTTGTAAATTTCTCAGTATTTGTTGTAGCATTTAAAAAATATCTCTTACACTTGCTTTGATTATAAAAAGTGATAAGTCTCTGGATTGTGATTTAAGTAAATGAGAGGACTGGTTTTTTTAATTATTATTTTTT